>JASDQU010104857.1:145852-162489 GCA_032191745.1 Picea mariana | reverse complement strand
TAATTTATGTCTTGCTTAAGAATATATATGCATTGCTTTACTTCGCAGGTTTAAAACTTACAGTGTCGTTGTAAGAGAGAGCGATAGTGAGAGTGTCAAGAGTTACCCGTTGGAGGGAGAAAGGAACTTGTAGAACTCAACCTTCCATAAGGTGTGTAAAAATAAATGTGTACAAATGAGGTAGGCATGCCCCATGCTCGTGTCATGTAACTCAAAAATGGTTTTGTATAGTAACTGAAATTGTGTGTTGATGTAGATCCCTGCAGCGCCCTTAGGGGTGGTTTTGATAAAGGCATAGGACAATTATGATGAGGAACATACTCTGAACAGTAGGCAAGGATACTTGTAAGAAGTATCACAAATGCTGTGGGCATTGATAGCCCAGCCAAGTTCAGAGGTCTTCGACGAATATAAGAAACAACTGCAATAGTCGCAAAGTAAGACCCACCGTAATATGAGAAAGTGTTGAAGTCAAATGTTACGGGGGTCAATGACAACAAGGAGCAAGTGTGATTCTCCCTGTGTCGTCTGAGACCTCTCATTGGAAAGGTAATGAGAGTCAAGATATTGTCACCCTTCTGGAAACGGTGCTAATGTCGACAAAAGGGGGACGCGACTCCAAGAAGCAAAGGGCTTCGTGAAATCTACTAGGTGAGGTTAGGAACTGGAGGAGGTACATGGACGAAGTCAAGATGTATGAATACTCAAGACTGCCCTTGGTTGGGGGTATATGTGAAGTATAAGTGGCCGCAACCATGCAACTAGGTTGAGTGTTAGGGGAACAACAAGATCTGGGATAAGTTTTGCCAGAGGCGGGACAAAGTGAACAAACTCAGAGGGCAGAGGTAAGTGGCCTGTGGGATACTCGGAGTATATGGACGATGTCAACATGGGTAGATGATAAGGAGTGCCCCAACCAAGGGCGACATGGGTTGCATTTTGCCAAAAAAAGGAAGAAGGTTTCCAAAGGTGACGACAAAAAGATATGTAAATGATGGAAACAAAGGATTTTTACAATTTATAAAGATTAATTTGGGATGAGTGTACAAATACAGAAATGAGTGCCCCAATGTAATATGGTTGAGCCGGTGAGGGTGAAATTTGCTTGGAGAACTGGTGAAGGGTGGGGGCCCCATGGGTGGGTTTCTGTATGAGGTAGACGAAATGGAGGGAAATTTGTGGATGGGCAAACTGATTGTTAATGAAATGGAGGGTTCATGATACTGCGGAGGTGCAATCAAAATATAACTTTGAAGAGATAATCTGGGAGTCCATTTTGAAATCTAGCAAAATGAGGAGAAGGAGTATGTGGCTGATTCACGACATGATGTAAGACTATCGGGACTCCCATCCCTAAAGGGTTTGAAAAACAACATGAGTGTCAAAGTGCCAAAGGGTGCTATGAAGGGGACAACTCATGTGGGGAGAGTGCTACCTGGTGACAGTACCTAAAATGCAATGGAGGTGTCAGTACTACAGAGCCAGAGATGGGGATCCTAAAGGTAAATTTTAGAGGGTGTGACTGGAGATGCAATTGAGATTCAGAGGGAATGATTACATGCCAGTGTTGATTATATACCTGAAGGGGTTGCATTGATGTATGATGACCAAGTACCTGCACACATGAAAACCAAATACTGGACGTGAACAATATCTGAAAAGAATTGAACATACAAGCATTTATTTGATAATTATGAACATGAGCATGCGTACCTAGACGGGGTATGAAAAAATGGTGCCTTGGGGGATAAGGATAAAAAATGGCCTAGGGACTGTCTTGATGTAGATGACGAGATATTGATCCCATGGTTGAAGACGGATTGAAAAACGGACACCCGGAGCTCCCGGAATGGTGTTTGGAAGTTTGGCGGAAAGGCCTATATATAGTTGTAGGGCCACATTTCCACCTCATTTGTACTTGCTGTCAGAGTGACTGGACGAGAGGTATTCAGAGGATATTTGGATATTCTGGGAGAATGAGGTGGCCGATTCAGGACCAATGAGCTTCAGGTTAGTAGTCTTATCGTCTTGCATAGAAGTAGGTTTTCCATTTGTGGGCAGGGCCTGTACGGAGGGACGTACATGGGTTTTTATGGGTGTGGGCCCCCCAGTGCACGAGCGATCCAGAAATATGCTCACATGGGTATGCGCCTATTATCCGAATAGCCATGCATGGGTGCACACATAGGGGGGACAAAGGCGCGCATGGTATGCGCGCATGTTTGCTACACAGTTGCACATGGGTGCACGACTGTGTAGTGGACAGGTGCGCTGTGATGCACACCTGTGTTCGTGACATGGGCGCATGGAGGCGCCCCTGTAGGGTGGGTAGGCGCACATGCATGCACACGTATGGGATGGACAGGCGTGCCTGTGTGCATGCCTGTGGGGTGAACAACTGCACATATGTGCATGCCTGTGGGTTAAACAATCGCGCCTTGGGGGCAAGGATGACAGGTGAAAAAATTATCATTTTTGGAGATTTTAATGTGTTTCATGGTCAATATGGCTGACCTATGACTATATTATGTGGTTGTAGGTGATCATTTGCATGATGCCAGTCCATTGGCGAGAGAAGGACGGGTCATAGCTGAGGGATTCCATGGCTATTGAAGAGTCGGGGGTTCATGCTACTTTGGCAGCCTCTGGGCTGTTGAAGTTCTTCGAGTGCCCGTTGATACGGGTGCAAGAGTATTTTCTGCAGTTTCTTATCCAGATGTAGAGTCCAGATCTGCATTTCTTTATGGTGCGGGGAGAGAAGATTGCCTTCACTACGATGGATGATATATATTTTCTGACTAGGCTCCCTTTTTGGGGAACACCCCTACCAGTGGAGCCTGTGTTACCTGCGGATGTGCAGTTAGCTACCTTGTGCCGGAGGTATTGCTCGAGGGAGAACTTCATGTCAGGCTCCATTGTGAGTATCGGGGCGATGGATGCTTTAGCTCATCGTTGTGTAGCAGTGATGATTGTGAGGGTATATGGGTCCCTCGAGACTCAGCGGATCAGTGGTGGTCAGTTGAGGGTTATGGGGAGGGCACTGGCTGATGAGCATTTTTCTTGGGAGTTAATGTTGCATGCGAGGATGGTAGGGAAGTTGGACAGATGTCGGGCTGCAGACTCAGGGGACTTTTCCTTTGGGTCCATCGTGGTGGCCTGGTTTTTGGAGAGGGTGACGATGTTGCACCCTAGAGTTTTATTGGGCGCACCTGGTGCGCGAGAGACGTGACTGAGGCAGTGGTCGACGATTTTGGTTTGCCACGGTGGTGGCGAGGGTGGCCATTTTTTCATGGCTGAGGCGGCATAGGTGTGGCGGAAGATGCCACAGATTATACTACAGTATCCATACTATGGTGTTGACTTTCGGGGTGATCCGGACATGGTGCTACCTCCAGGGGAGGTGTTTGATCATCGAGGTATAATTGTGATTTTGATATGTTGATTTTTGAGATAACATGACATATGTATTTTGTATAGATGTTGATACTATCATTTGGTTGTTTGTATGTGCAAATGTGGAACCTCACGGGCATGAGGTTGAGCTGATGAGAGTGTCAGCATGCCAAGAGCCAGGGAGACAATCGCGGGGAGTGTCGTAGGCAAGAGAGAGATGTCGGCGTGAGGACGTTGAGGCGAGACCAGCTGGTGACGAGAGAGAGGCTAGGAGACACCGTTTTGATGACCCTAGTTCTAGGCCATCGCATTCTCCTCCGGTGGAGGTCAGGGGAGATTTTGAGGATATTTTCTGTCGCTTGGAGGAAATGCTATAGGGCATGCTTGAGGGAATGTGGTCGCGCATCTAGGATGAGGGAATCCTGGAGCAGTGTGTGGGAGTTCTGCTGACATGGTGGGTCATGGTGCGGCGAGCAACAGTAGAAGGTGCTGTGATGACCGGACGGTTATCTCCCGGTCTGAAGGGACCAGCAGTGGGTGGGGCACCACCACCTGAGCGAGGGGCAGGAGGTGGTTCTCTAGAGGCACCTTGAGTGTCGCTCTATGTATGTTTTTATTTTTTATATAGGATGGTGAACCTATTTTGGTATAGTGAGATCAGTATTGTACCAAGGTGCTCCACTAGCCTACGGATTTTGGATACGATGTATGTATGTAAACATTTTGATGGTACTGTTGACCGATTTATATATATATGAGTATACATTTTGGGGTCTTTGTTATGTTTACATGTGCTTTTTGTAATGTGTGGATGATGTCTAATCTATATATGTTGTGACAGGCTCTTGATGGTTTATGTGTGTGTAGAGGTATCTTGATGTGATATATGCCAATCTAACACAATGTTAGCTAAGTTATCTGTAATTTGATTCAATTGTCTTGGAATATGTGTAAATTTAATGAAATCAAAATGTCGAGATAAAAGTCTAACTTGCAGGTATTTGCGAAAGAGGCAAGGATCGCAGACACGGTACACATTGTTGAGATGGAGGACAACTAGTTGAGAGTCAAGAAAGATGCTAAGGTGACGAATACGATGATGATGGGCATCAGCAAGGAGGCCAATGATGGCAGTGTACTCATATTGGTTGTTGGCTGCTAAACCCAAACATATGCCGCTAGAGTGGAGCAGTTCATAGGAGGGGGTATAGAGGGCCCAAGCTGTCGAAGCAAGATTTTGTGTCCACCGGCTAGCACTGTCAGCGTAACCGATGTGGTAGACTAGTGGAGGAAGCATCTGTCAATAACAAAAATGATAGTTTAGACATGAAGGATGGAAAAAATATTAAAAACACTATAAGAGAAATAACCTAATGTAGAATGGCTACGCTTAGGCATAAAATTTCTTTAAGTATAACTCATTGACAGGTTCTTTGAGAGAGAGGCCATGATGTATGCGCCTTTGGTGAGGCAATGTTGGATAATGTAGGGGCCATGCCATAGTGAGTCAAATTTTCCATCACCGAGGGTATCGTAAGCAAGTACAAGGTCGCCTTCGTGAAATGAGAAAAGGTTGACATGGCGATCAAAGGTGGCCTTTGACCATTTTTTGGCTACCTCATTGTTCTGTAATGAAGATTGACGATCTTCATCCAGGGACTCTAAGTTCAGCAAGCGCTGCTCCATTGGAGCAGTGTCGGGTAATAGCTCAATTGCGGTGCGTAAGGTGGGAATTTCTCACTTGATAGGAAGAGTGACCTCGACCCCATGGACTAGATGAAATGGTGTGAAACCAGTGGCCATTTTCACGACCGTACGGTAAGCTCATAGTGCATAAAATAACATATGATGCCAATTGGTCTTATGTTTGTTAACCGTGCGCTATAACATGGTCTTGAGGACCTTGTTAACTGCTTCAACCTGTCCATTAGATTGAGGATAATATGGAGAGGCAAACTCGTGGGAGAATCCCAACCGAAATGAGAGTGATCGGAAACTAGTTGGAGTGGTACTCCAAAGAGGGATATGACGTGATTAAAGAAAAAATGCGTTGCAGTGTCAGCAATGTTGTTGAAGGTGGGCATGGATTCAACCCATTTTATGAAGTAATCAACTGTGACAACAATGTATTTGTGTCCATTGTTGTATGGGGGATTACAGGTCATGAAGTCGATGCCCCATTTACAAAAGGGGTCTTCAATAATGACTGGATGGAGAAGAGCAGGTGGTGCTCGTGCTTTGTTGGTGTAAATCTGACATTTATCGCATTTCTTCACGGCATGAATGCAATCATGAAACAATGTAGGCCAAAAATAACTTGCTCGGATGATTTTCTGAGCAATGAACATTCCTGAAAGATGGCCCTCGCATGCGTCGCTATGGCAGTCGTTAAAGACTCTATCGGCCTCGTCAATAGTCAAGTATCGACGAATTATGGTGTCGGCCCCTCTCCGATATAAGATATCTTTGATCAGGAGATAGCCGGGGGACTGGTGGCGAATACAATGACAATCATCCCGTGAGAGGTGGTTACATAACTTTTGGGTTCGGAGGTAGAAGAGGAGGTTGCCGTACCAAGGATCATCCAAAGTGATATAAAAGAGATGTTCGTTGGGGAAGTCGGTATTGATGGGGGCACTGGTAGTATCAGAGGGGAAGGTCGTGACAAGTTCGGCGAGGAAGGGAGCTTTCTTGCTCTTAGGTGTTGAAAATTCAAGATCGTATTCCTGAAGGATAACGATCCATCGGAAAAATTTGCCGACGACTAAGCAAGTATTGCATAGGGTTGGAATCTGCTACAACTTTAGTCATATGAAGGAAAATGTATTGATGTAGTTTCTGGACTGCGAGGATGACTGCAAGGGCTAGTTTCTCTTCGTGTTTATACTTCAGGGGTGGCCCTGAGAGGTTTTTACTAATGTAGTAAATGACATGCTCACGATCGTCAGCACCGATTTGAACGAGAACTACTGCTACTGAGATAGATGAGGCTGATATGTAGAGGATATAGTCGCGATTTTAGTCGAGTGCACTAATTAAAGGGGTGTTGGAGAGCGTCATTTTAAGATCGTCAAATGATTTTTGGGCATGTTCATCCCAATGGAATGGGATTTCGTGGCGGAGTAAGCGAAGGAAACTGTGTGCACGAGTGGCATAGTCTGGGACAAATCGCCATAGAAAGTTAGCTTTTCCTTGTAGGCTTTGTAGTTGGTGTAAATTCCATGGGGTGGAATTTCGGTTATGGCTTGAACTTTGAGGGGGTCCATGGTAATACCGTTTTGGGAAATGATGAATCCGAGGAGGCGCCCAGTAATGACGCAAAATACGCATTTGAGGGGGTTCAAACGGATGTTGTACTGACGACACCGTTGGAAGACAATTCGTAAATCATCAAGATGTTGGTTGAATTTTTTTGATCGAGCTGTGAGATCATCCAAGTATGCGAGGATGATATGAGCTAGATCATGAAAAATGTATGTCATAGCCTGCTGGAAAGTTACGCTAGCGTTCTTTAGGCTAAAAGGCATGACACGATACGCAAACGTACCCCAAGGGGTGGTGAATGTAGTTTTGTATTGATCGGTTGGGTGGATTTGGATTTGATTATAACCAGAGAAACTGTCCATGAAGGACAGAGCCTTGTGGCTTATGCAGTCATCGATAATTTGATCGATGAAAGGCATTGGAAATTTTTCTTTGGGACATGCATGATTGAGATCGTGAAAGTCCATGCAGACGCGGATAGTGCCCTGTTTTTTGTTAATGGGTACAGGGTTGGAAACCTATGAGGTATAGGCGATGGGGTAGATGAACCTAGTTGCACGTAATTTGTTAATCTCGGCTTTAATGGACGCTGCTTTAGATGGGTGTAGCGGTCGTTGTTTTTGACGAACTGGTGTAATGTCAGGCTAGGTGTCAATGTGATGTTCAACAATAGAGAGATCAAGGCCAGGCATCTCTATGTATGACCAGGAAAAAATATCCCAATATTCTTGGAAGAGGGCTTTATAGGTGGTGATTTCTTGAGAAGTGCATGCGACGCCAATGGTGATTTCCTTGATGACTCCATTTTTTATGGAAATATCGATTTTGATGGTCGCGGAAATGTTGGCCATGTTGCCTTCTTCAAAAACATCAGGGGCAGGAATGGGGTTGTTGAACCAATCGATATTCCCTGATGGGATAAAATCCTTGGTTTCGACTTCGTATATGGGGTGTTGGTTAGGAGGCGTGAAGGCTTCCTATGAAAAGAAGAGCACTCTGTGGTGTAGCGCATCCCATGGGTAGTCAGGAGTGGTTAGTTCCTTGATTATTTCCTCGTCACAGTGAAATTGGCGGGAATACGAGGGGTATAAAAGAGTGATATCGATGACTATCACCATGTGGTTGTCTTTTGGGGATGATGAAGAAGGGGGAATGTTGCAATGAGATTGTGACATTTTTCTCAACATAAACCAAATATCGAGGTACTGAGGAGTACCAATGGTAGTTGGATGTAAAATTTCTGTGGGGAAATGAATGGGAGAATTGGGGGGATTTGGGGGTAAATCCTTGGATAAGTCATCCAAGAAACACAAAGGAATAGGGAGTGCCTCGAGTTCAGGAGAAATGATATGAAGAATCTCAAGTGGTGAGGTAAGGTCAACCATCGATTCTATAGGGGGTGCAGGGGTTTGAATCAGGGCCATCTGGCGTTGCCTGTATTCAAGGATCATAGGACATTGATATGAAAAATGATATAAGGATTCACATAGAGAGCAAGGACATCTCATGCGTTCGTTGAATGAAGTCATGACATAATGTATGTCAGTGATGTTTGGTGGGGATGATGTAATTGGACGATGTTCCTACTGGAAGCTTTGGCATACTACGACTAATGTCTGTCGGAACTGAGGTAGTGCTGGGAAATGGTGTGTATAATGGCCATATTCTGAACATATGGCACAAGAACATTTGGTTCGCAATCCTTTACTACTTGTGTTCGGGGAGATAGCGGCAGTACTTATTACAGTGGCGAGCGATGATGGTGTTTGACTGGGTTGAATGAGGTTACATAACTCGGGTAAAGACTGGCATTTATTGGTTGGGTGTCCAACTTTCTCACATAGCACGCAAGGAGGTTGGACACGCGGGGGAAGTGGAGTTGTGGGCTCCTTATTCTTTCACCTACCCCCAGTTGTGGTAGGGAGGTTAGTGAGTGGGGGTGTAGAGGGTATGGTGGGAGTGAGTATGGGAATCATCATTGGGATTCCTTTTATTTGGGGGGGAAGGTATGGTTGAGGGACCATCTCTGGTGGATGTAAATACCAAACTAGAATTGCCAACACCATATTAGGGAGGGTAAGTGTTGCGGCTAATTGGAAAGCTTGTACGCCCGGTGGAGGGTAGAAGAAGGAGATTTGAGTGATGGCTTGGGGAACTGTCTCCCAAACTAGGATATGGCCTTGGGGAGAGGTGAAATTGTGAACTGGTGGAGTTGACGAGTTAGCAGGAGGCTCATGAGGGGGGAGCTCTGCGACTAGTGGGACGTCAGATATGATAGAATCCTCCCTAGGAGGAAGGGTATCCTCTATGTCAGTTCTGTTGGATGATACGGCGCATACTTGATTGGAAGGATGAAGGAGCAGTGGTGTGCCGTGGTAAGTTCCTAACAATGATGGGTCTTTGAAAATCCCGGGACCCATTTCAATGAGTGGGTATGTTTCAGGATGAGTATGGACAAGGGGGAGAATGTTGTCGATGTTGGTAGAAGGGTTAGGCTCATAATGTGAAACTTGGTCAATTGTGATGATCTTCCTATTGTGGGGGAACATCATGGTTCGAAAGATGGAAGAGGAAACTGCATTCATAGCGTACATGTAGCTACGACCGAACAAGGTATTGTAATCGAGTGGAGCGGCGATAACTTCAATGTCGATAAGGATAGTCTTGCCCCCGAGTTCTACAGGGACATTTTGGAAGAGCCCTTCAGGAGATGATGGTCGTCCGTCATAATCTCTTAAGGTAATCGCAGATGGGATGAGTTCGGGGGAATCAAGTTTCTGCCATACAGACTTGGACATGATGCATGTGGATTCTCCTTCATCGATGAACTATAATGTTTCAAATTTTTACTGAGATTTGAAAAGCAATTAGAGCAGGGAGTCAAGGTTCTCCATTGTCGAGATCAAATGTGATGAGTCGAGTATCCACGGGGTCGACTACCCCCAAGGTGGAAAGTAATGATTTCTGCTGAGTGGGACAAGTTTGAAGGACTTCTAATCCTGACATGGCAGTCGGGGATTGTGCTAAGACATCAACCAAACTGTAATTATGAGCCACCCTAGCCTGTGGGTTGTGGACATTCCTGCATAATGGGATGCGAGGGATGCGAAGAGGTGGTTCTGCATTAGGGCGAGGAATCACCAACGGGGGTCTCGTTGGTGTTGGGATTGTTTCTGGGGGAATGGGAGGAGACTTAGTGGGTGTATGGTATTGATGACTATGTGTTTGCAGAAAGATTTCTTCCTCAATGATGAGGAGGATAGTACGATCTGCGAGATTGTTTGGATTGAGGTACTGTCCCAACTGTGGTGGGGTAGGTTGCGTGTCCTATTGGGTGTTCATCACACCCTGGTGCAGAATGGGATTTTGTAGCATGACTGGGGGTGGTTGTTGCACGTATTGTTGTGGGGCCTGCTAAGGGGCAGGCGGTGCTGGAGGATGTGGTAGACTGCCCGAGTCTTTCATCCATTTAAAATCAGCGATTTGGGGGAAATGATGAGTATAATGACCGAACTTACTGCAAAGGGCACAAGAGAAGGTGGTTTTAATAGTATTGTTGTTTCTCCCTTGATGCTTGTTGTTATTTCCCCCTTGGGGGTTCTAATTCCCTTGATTTTAGTTTCCCCCAACAGGTTGGTTCTATTGGGGGTGATTCCCGCCTTGACCTGGGTTGTTATTGTTTCTTTTTTTGCCTTTCTTTTTGGCATTATTCGACTGATGGGTCGGATTTTCCGTATTCAGCTGTTCAAAATTTTGATATTGTTGAAGGGGAGAGGGTTGAAAAAAATTCACCCCAACGTGAGGGTGTAGGGGAGGCATGGGCTGTGGAGGACTAGGGAATGGAAAGTACAGATTATGTGGGAGTTGTGATCTGTAAGGTACATAGGAAGGCATAGCGCTTTCGCTAGTATTTAGAGTATAAGCTGAGGTAGAGGGAGTACCAGAACTTGTTTGGATAGGTGGGTGTATTGGGGGTGCCAGCGGTGGCCCACTGATGGGTAGAGGAATAACAATAGGGTATGGTTGTTGATAAGGGGGTGGGGGGTAATAAGAAGTGCCCCCATATGCCAGTGGATATTGAGGTGTGCCATACATTTGTGGTTGTTGGGGTTGTGGACTATGGTGCGTGGTAGTACAAATCAATCCGTCTGCTGAGTGAGACATCCCAGGTTTGTCTTGACCGAATGGCATGAGTTTTGGGAGATCAAGAAGTACTGTGTATAAGTACCCTGATTGTGAATAGATGAGGTCATATTGTTGAGCCTTACTGATGGCGTCTTCTTCTGATTGAGGGAAGGTGGAAGCTACATCTTTACCAAGGAGAGAGACAAGTGATCTGAGAAACCATTCAAGACACTGTTGTTTGGTGGTTTCGGCTTTGCACAAACTACGTCATCTACGCCACTCGTGAATGTGATCAATGATATGTGTGGCTGAGGTTTGTTTAAAATTAGAGAGTAGTTCGAGACCATTGTCATGGCGGATTGGTAATTGGAAGAAGGTCAAAAATGCTTTGGCCAAGGACTTGAAAGTCGCATGGGACCCCAATTTTTCATTTACATACCATTTGGTTGATTGCCTAGTGAGTGTGCGTTGAAATAATTGTAGTCTGATGGAATCATCCATAATGTTGTTGGAAGAGCACCATAGGTAAAACGTCATGACATGGTTGGCAGGGTCATCCCCTGCCTTTCCTTCAAACTTAGGGATGTCTGAAGGTAGTTTGGTAGGCATTGCAGACCATGTGGGGTCATGCAATATAGGATCATTTGTGAGTTTTCTTAGATTTGGTATGTTAAGAGAGGCCAAATATGGCATCTATAGTGGGGGCGGAGGATTAGTTCCAGCCATGGTGTGAGTGTTCTGTGAACCTGACCCTTGAGGGGGGATAGGTGGGTTGTTACTTTCCCCTTGAGAGGAAGTTGGCCCTCCGCTTCCATGTAAAGGAGATCGAGTGGATGGAGGACCTTGAGAAGTGGACCCAAGTAATGTGGAACCAAGCAAAGCTGATCCTAAGATAGTGGCACTCACTGGAGTGTGTGATGGTGGTGCCGATGAGTTGGCAAGACTAGGAAATCCCCCTAGAATAGGAGGGAGGTTTATCAAGCATCTGGAATGACAGGGGTTCTGTGGGTCCCCTATGATGTCCGACTAGCTGAGTGGATGTGTGCGAATTGTGGTGAGAGTAATAAATAAGCAAGAGCCTTTGTTTGCAAATTTTGAACTTTACACAATATATATCTAAATCAGAATGTAATCAAAAGTGCATCATACATAAAGTGTTTTGAAAAAGAAGCATATATGTGGATAAGTGGGTTTTGTCCGCATGGGGAATCAAAGAAAACAAATGCTCGTGTCCTAAAAGACGTAATGTCCTTCCTCTCAAATAGCACTGGACCTTCCAATAGTACTCAACAGTGGGGTATGAAGTCACCAGAAGAGGAACTAGTGAAGAATGAAATAATCAGTTATAATGAGGGGTAAAGGGGGCATATCCTGAAAGAGCTGGTGATAGTTCCCAATAGCCACACAAAATCCGATCAAGGTGCAATTGCAGCCCACAATTTCCACCTAGGTAGATGTCCTAAAATTTGGTCACTAGGTACCTCGGTCAAAGTGCGGCATTTAGATTTTCGGCCTAAAAAATGGGTCATGGGCTGGATCCCATCCAAGAGGTGGGTGCCTCAAGGGGGGATGCACAGAACAACTAGACCTCAGCCTTCAACCCTTCATGGGTATCCCCCTGCCTTATGGTGTTAGGAACACTTGGCTTGGAGGATTTGCAGTTCCCGATTTGACAACTTCTATTATTTTGACAATGTTAGAACCAGATATCGGGGAGTTATTTGGATGCCTATCTCTGAAATCCTACCTAGACTAAAAAAATTCTTTTGGCACCTCCTGTGGAGGAAAACTTAGTGAGTTTTTAGAAAAAATTTAGATGTGGTTGTTTGAGAGATTGGGGGTGTGAACCAACCTTGTTTAAATTAAATGGGAGTGGATAGTTTTGTCAAGAAAAGGGTGGGGTGTTTCAGAATCCCTTTGGAGGAAACTTACTTTGACCTCCACATTTCGAGAATAAAACTATGTGAGTGATAAGTGACTTTTGTGTGTGAATGAGTGAAAGTGTGCCAATGTTTTAATGAATTAGGTGTCACCTTGTTGGATGTGGACTTCACTTGGTCTTTACAAGTGTTGATTACCTAATTAACTAAATGCCTTTGGTACAACCTTGCGTAATTCAAAAGTCCCTAGGAGACTAACATATGGACATGTGGGTCCTTTACTGTTCCTTTAAATCCCTATTGTGATTTAATATAAGAAAATCTTTGAAACTATCCTAGATTGTGATCATGTGGGCATGTATGGGCCCATTACAAAACCTTTAAGCTTCCCTAGTGATTTAATCTAAAAAATTAAATTTCAACACTGTCCTATCTTTGTAGCATGTGGGCATGTATGGGCTCGTTACAATCTTAAGATGTGTCTGAAAAATAAACTAAGAGGAGTCCCGGGGAGAGCTATTGTCCTCTCCTAAAGGTTTTAATCTTTTTAAGGGAGATGAAATTGTCCTACAACCTCTTTCTGATTCTCAAGGTCGCTTTGAGGCGCGAGAGAAGAGAATACTAAACGATTGTGATCCAACTTCTAGTCCCAATGTAAGTTTTATGTGATTACACATGATTCCAACTTATACTTTTAGTCAAAGCAAGCCATCCATGTGGCAAAATGAAAGCAAAAAAAAAGGAAATAATGATTTTAAACCCCCTAAGTACCGATGTGTTTTGACTAATCCCTTTATATGAAGAGGGAACTATGTGTGGTGCAGATTACAATATGCATGAAATCACTTTTAAGAAGGCTAGGGGCCTTCCTCAAATCACAAAAAACCCTACAATGTGTATTTTTCTGCACAGGTGCGCGAGTCTCAGAGTAGACAGAGGCGCACTGAGTGCCTGTGCGCAGACCGAAACAGGATTTTGGGTGTAGGTGCACAGAACAACACTGTGATTTTGGCGCACGTGTGCATGATGCGCGACTGTGGGCCAATAAACCCGCGCACAAATGACACACGGCCGTGAAGAAAATTCTGGATGGAATTCTCTCAATTAAACTTTGAATTGGATGTTTTACAGGTCGGCTTGGGCCGGTTAAGGTACATGCAGGTTAAATAAACCAAAAGAAGAGCTAGAAAAACCCAAATGGGGTCGGAAATTGATACCTTTCCCCAGTGGAGTCGCCAATCTATAGTGCCTCTTTTGTCACCTAAATGAGCAAAACAGAGGTGCTAACAAGCTTAGTTGGGTTAGCTAAGCAAGATAGTTAGCTAACCAACCTCATAAATGTGTCGTTCTCAGATGTGTGTCGCTTTTAGCGACCATAGTCGTGCATCGGGTGCATGTGCGCTTTTCCTACGTTTCTGGATAGCGCATGTGCACGCGCACCCTGTGTAGTCATAGCGCACTTTAATTTTATCACTGGTTGTATAGTTTTGGACCTTTTGGAAATTATTTTGTGGTAATTTTGGTCCATGGGTGACCTCATAACTGTTTGACGAAGTTGGATTCTTATAACCATTTGCAGACAAAATTTAAGTGATAACACCATCCGTGTCTGTACAAACTTTCACGATCTCAATCACGCATGTCCCAATGACAACTTTCCAATGCCCTTCATCAACCAAATTATCAATGATTGCACGGGTCACGAGGCTTTTTCCTTCATGGATGGTTTCTCTGGCTACAACCAAATTAAAATCCACCCAGCCGATCAGTACAAAACCGCATTCACTACCCCCTGGGGCACTTTTGCATATCGTTTCATGCCTTTTTGCCTCAAGAATGTCGGTGCCACTTTCCAACGGGCCATGATATACATCTTTCATGACCTGGCTCATATCATCCTCGCATACTTGGAAAACCTCACAGCTCGATCCAAGAAACACACTCTGCATCTCAATGATTTACGAATCATCTTCCAGAGGTGTCGTCAGTACAACATCCGCTTGAACCCCCTCAAGTGTGTGTTCTGTGTCACTATTGGTGCCTCCTTGGGTTCATTATTTCCCAACATGGCATTACTGTGGACCCCCTCAAAGTCCAAGCCATCAAACAATTTCCACCCCCTCGAAATTTACACCAACTGCAAAGCCTACAAGGCAAAGATAACTTTTTACAATGCTTTGTCCCAGATTACGCTACTCGTGCACATGGCTTCCTTCGCTTACTTCGTCGCGACATTCCATTCCACTAGGATGAACATGCTCAAACCACTTTTGATGATCTTAAAGAAGCCCTCTCCAACGCCCCGTTGATTATTCCACTTGACTATAATCGCGATTATATCCTCTACATATCGGCCTCAACTGTCTTAGTAGCAAGAGTTCTCGTCCAAATAGGGGATGACGACTATGAGCATCTAATTTACTATATCAGTAAAAACCTTTCAGGGACACCCTTGAAATACAATCACGAAGAGAAACTATC
The DNA here is from genome assembly GCA_032191745.1 of Picea mariana. NCBI lineage: Eukaryota > Viridiplantae > Streptophyta > Pinopsida > Pinales > Pinaceae > Picea > Picea mariana. The sequence continues at coordinate 147,346 of JASDQU010104857.1, read as the reverse complement.
CCTTGTAGTTGTCCTCATAGTCCAAAAGCTGCGCCATTACATTCTACTTCAAACTACCAAAGTCATCGTAGATTCCAACCCCATGCAATACTTGCTCAGTCGTCGGAAAATTAACGGTAAATTTTCCCGATGGATTGTCATCCTTCAGGAGTACGACCTCGAATTTTCAACACCCAAGAGAAAGAAAGCCCTCGTCCTCACCGAACTCATCACGACATTTCCCTCCAATAATACCAGTACCCTCGTCAATACCAATTTCCCTAATGAACATCTCTTTTACATCCCCTCAGATGATCCTTGGTATGGTGATATTCTAGTCTACCTCCGAACCCAGAAATTCGAAAACGACCTCTCCCGAGATGATCGTCGACGTATTCGTCACCAGGCTCCCCGCTACCTCCTTATCGGTGATATATTATATCGGTGAGGATTTGACATTGTACTCCATCGATGTTTGACTTTTGATGAGGCCGATCGAGTCTTGAACAACTGCCACAGTGGCACTTGTGAGGGCCACCTCTCAGAGATGTCCACCGCTCAGAAAATCATTCGCGCCAGTTACTTTTGGTCTACATTGTTTCACGATTGCATCCATGTTGTGAAGTGATGTGACAAATGTCAGCTTTATGCCAACAAAGAACAAGCACCACCTGCCCTTTTACACCCAGTCATTACTGTCGGCCCCTTTTGCAAATGGGGCATAGACTTCATGACTTGTAACCCTCCATCCAACAATGGACACAAATACATTGTCATTTCAGTCGATTACTTCACCAAGTGGGTTGAAGCCATGCCTACCTTCAACAACATCGTTGACACTGCAGTGCATTTTTTCTTTAACCGCGTCATTTCCCACTTTGGAGTAGCACTACAAATAGTCTTTGATCACGGGAAACATTTCGAGAATGAGATTTTCGTCGAACTTTCATCCAGGTTAGGCTTCTCCCACGAGTTTTCCTCCCCATACTATCCTTAGTCAAATGGATAGGTCGAAGAAGTCAACAAGGTCCTCAAAACCATGTTGCAATGCACGGTTAACAAACATAAGACCAATTGGCATCATATGTTATTTTCTACGATATGGGCTTATTGCACGGTAGTGAAAACTGCCACTAGTTTCACACCATTTCATCTAGTCCATGGGGTCGAGGCCACTCTTCCCATCGAGTGCGAAATTCTCACCTTACACACCGCTATTGAGCTACTACCTGACACTTCTTCAATGGAGCAGCGTTTGTTGAACTTAGAGTCCCTGGATGAAGATCGTCGATCTTCATTACAGAACAATGAGGCAGCCAAGAAACAGTCAAAGGCCACCTTTGATCGCCATGTCAATATTCGCTCATTCAACAGTCTGTCAATCAAAATACTAGTATGCATACATAAATCATCAACAGTTTGTCAACAACATATAGATTAGACGTCATAAAAAAGAAATTAAAAACATCAACACATGTGAACACCACAAAGATCCCAAAATGTGTGTGTGTGTGT
>JASDQU010104857.1:93659-136842 GCA_032191745.1 Picea mariana | reverse complement strand
GGGGAGCATGTTACTTCTTTGACATTGATGTCAAAGGGGGAGAAAGTGTAATGGTAAGGATGCTATGAGTAGTGTCTTCAAGGTTGCCATCAATGCCAAAGGGGGAGATTGTTGTCATATTTATTACGGATAGACAGAAGGTAGAGTATTTATTTGTCATTGATGGCAAGCTCAGCCCGACGATCAAGAACAAGAGAAAGTGGCAAGACCAACAGTGCAACGATGTTCGCATGAAAAGATCAGAAGCGTAAACTCCATTTTAGAGTTTCAGATACCGGGAGTTGGAGGAGTCAAGGAAGCAACTCACGGCAGAAAATCGTGAAATGAGAAACCATGACTTAGACTCCGTTTCAGAGTTTTGGATATTGGGAGTTGGAGGTGTCAAGGACATTCACAACAAGAATGATGAAACTGCGAAATGCAAAACCACAACTTAATCTCCATTTCAGAGTTTCAGATACCGGGAGTTGGAGGTGTTAAGGACACTCACGACGAGAATGATGAAATTGCAAAATGTGAAAGATCAGAGCATGTCAAAGACTCCATTTGGGAGTTTCATAGACCAGGAAATCAAAGATCAAAGGAACTTTAATCTTTGAAGTATCGAACCTCGAAATCCCAAGACAGACACATCAACAAACCACGTCAGCAAACCACGTCAGCTAAGGACATGTGGCACAATCAGGCAATGACAAGTGTCAAGTTGATTCAACATCTTAGGCACATGTAAGTCACGAATCAGAGTGACACGTGGTATCTATTTGGCACGTGTCAATCCACGTGTGACGTTAGAAAGTTTACGTCACATCGAAACTTTCTATTTCAGGGTTTTACATAGCAAGAAAAAACTCCACCATCACGAAGTCTCGAACTCTAAAATGCCGAAAGGGACTATTGTGACTCTCAAAAAACCGAAAGGAAAAACTCTAAAATCCCATCAAACGTCCATCTCATTGGGTTATGTGAACCGTCTGATCACTTCGGAGATTTTGTGATCATGAATTTTATAATGTTGGAGTCATGATGACTCGAAGGGAAAAACGTCGAAATTTCGTCAGCCATTCGATTAAGAAAATAAGGGATCATATTATGAAGTTTTGTGGACCATTGATCTGGATCCATTTCAAGGATTGCAACTTAGAGTGTCGAGACTCCTCACCATGGGAATGTTGAAATGCTGAAATACTGAAATGCGAAATGGTGAAATCAATGCGAGACCTTGTGCTTGTAATCCAATGGTGTTGGATACTTGGAAATCTGATCGAAGGACTATTGTTACTCTTCACGATTAATTGTTCAGTTATGATTCAGTTAGTAGAACCGAATCATGATTCTTGGATGGTTAGCATTTCAGTTGCTCAAGCATTGTTCTAGGGATTTGAGGGGTAACTGAAGGGGTTGTAGAAGATAAAAAGAAACACGTAGTGACTGTGTGGGTTGGTACATATGGAATTAATGGTATAGTTGTAGCTCTAAGGTAAAATTCATTTCTGTAAATGAATATAAAACTGAAATAAGATCATACAAGGATAGTGAGAAGAAATGATGAAGATATAACAGAGATCAAGAGGAGAAGAATGGATTTTGATATGATTATATAAACAAAGAGGACTTGAATGATGAATCTTTTTCCAGAGAAGATAAAGAGTTGGTTTGCAGGTTCTTAGTGACAGAGAAGGATTTCAGGGTGGTAGTGAGGAGCAAGGGGAGACTGTAAAAGTCTCCTGTACAAGTTGGTGCTTGTACATCTGGGATTTGTAGCTTCCATTCAGTAGGTGCTTAAGAAACAGAGGTATCAGCCTCATCTAGGTTGTAGCTTAGATATAATAAGAATATAAAGAGGAGTTGGAGCTTGCCTTTCATTCATAAGAAAAAGAGTTTTTTCCCTTTTGGTTTTCCTCATTAAAAATCACCATCACTATTTCATTTATGTGATTGTATATTTATTGGTTAAATGTATTACTGCAAGTTAAATGTTAAAGGCATGATTTATTGATTAATTAGTAATCTTCTTATAAAATCAAAGAAATTTTATACAACTGATTCACCCCCCCCCCTCAGTTGACTTATCCTGTACAACATGAATGTACAAGAGTCTATTCAAGTTAGAATATAGTTTTTTACTGCTCTGCCACATGGATCTATCATTTTAGCCAACGCAACAAAATTTCATTGTGAAAGTTGCTAGAATTTTGTAGCGAATAATTTCCATTGTTTTATTGCTCTTGTCGTACAATAATGAGTTATTGGATCAGATTTTGTGTTACAACAGGACAAGTTCACATGAGTTATACATAAACTAATCTCCCCCTTCATTTGAATCACTCCTTTCTAGCAAAAAAACCTAAAACACAGTTCATTGCGAAACTGCCTAGTCGTTGTGAAACTATCTGTAAAACAAATCAGCACGGTGTGAAACTACATAAACGTTGAAAATTACCTAAACTTCCTAAACATTGTGAAACTACCTAAATGCTTATTTTTCATTACCTCCATAGTTTTCCTCCCAAATCCGAGTAAATTACAGAGTGATAACACCTCAGGAGTAGATGGACAATGTGGTCACCTAGTCCATGCCTAAACAATCTTGCAACATATCATGGAACCAAAAAATGTTGCTCTATTAGGTATCCCCCAAGGATATGATGTCCATCAGTGATTGGGGCTGGTCCTCTTGTGTGAGGAAAACCACGTCTTGTGTTTTTTGAAGGAATCACTTTTTCTTCTATGCTTGGGTGGGGAAAAACTGGTGATGCAATGGTTTGTGGCTTCTTGGAGAGGGGCCCCTATACCACTTCATCCCATATCCAACTCAGTTTTTTCACTATGATGATATTATGCATTTGGAATTCCATCTTGGTCGGTGTAATGGCTATATATAATGATCCCACCCCAACTACATGACTTGGCGAGACTCCTTCCATCAAGTCTTTGTGTTTCTTTTGTGAAATAAAGGTCGGGAGGAGTAGTGGGTCATGGACCATGATGAGAACCCTTTGTAATTCAACATTGTATTCACTTTTATTATTCTTTAGAAAGATGAAGAAGCCATCTATGTATGTGTTGATGGTGTTGATATTGCACCAAGACTGCACTTCCTACCAAATGTCCTTGGTAGTCAAGATATAATTCAATAGGTTTATCTCATAGGGTCTCAAATTTGAGAACATGTGACATAACACATGTCTGCTGACATGACATAGTACCAAATTATTTGATTGACATACTTATTTTTATCACAATATGTGTTTTTCCACAAGGGTACTTGACAACATAGAAGAAACAATTGGTTTTCTATGCGACCAACTATTATATAAATAGGTCATTTGTACAAGCTCATGGTATATGGCATCCTTAGATGTTGCATCATGGATCATAAAATACTTAGAATTTTATGGGAGAACCATCATGAAAGACTTAGAATATTCTCAATCTTGCAACATCTATCAAAGAACTAGGAAACCATCTTGTAGGGATGAAATGTTGTTACACATGGTAGTTGTGCTACAACCATTAGAAAAATGGGTAGTAACATTAACATCCCTAGGCGCTGAATTTAGATAAAAACAGTAACATAGATTCATGATGAAGAAATCTCAATAAGACTCTTAGTCTGATATCCTGTTGGAAATAACAATCTGAGGAACCTACACTCTCGAAGCTAGGTCTAATATGTACATATAAACAATGGGTTCATTGTTGCTTATGGTGGGTCAAACCTATATTTAGTTTACCTATCATAGGTGCTGGTAAAGTGCATGATTAGGTTTCGTTTCATGGGATAGGATATGCTTATCTCAATGTTTATCACAGAGTTGGGAACTTCATTTGGGGAAACAAGATAGAATTGACTCAAGGGTGAGTCAACAAGTGTGGTACAATATTGTTGCTCTCTTCATTTTGATGGAGGACGTGTTGGTAAATACTCAACAGATAAATAAATTTGAGTTGCGTCACACATAATAAAGACCGTAAATTCAATAAAGAGTATCATAGATGGTCATATCCATGAAAAAATATTTTAGGCATGAATTCAGGTGGCTAAAGAAGTAGAGTGGTGTAAGGTGGCTAAACAGACTTGCAGGAGCTTACGAAAGTCTGTTATGCTGCTTGGTTTGGATTTTATGCCCCTAGACCAAATTTTCCACATTTCCCTGAATGGATTGAGTAGGTGAGTGTTATTGGACTAATCGGTAAGTGCTGACATAAACAAATATCCCTAGCTTCCATAGGAAAATAGAAAAAAATAGAACAAAATACACATTCTGCCTTAAACCTCATCATCATATGAACTTGTTTAGTGAGGTATAAGTGACATACGTTTTAAATGATGCTTGATCCTCTCTAGTGTTGTATTTGTAGCTCCTTCCTTGAGTTTGCAGAATATTAAGTCTGTCTAAGAATCAAAAGCCAACAAAGGAGGAAAACAATGATACATGTATTCTGATGAAGTCTATATATATGATCAAGGAATTATACAATAGAAGACAAGATGTTGATATAGGGAAGAAATGTATTACTGTATAAAATGAATAGAAAGTGGAGATTACAACCCATGCATTGATGTCACAAGGTCCTCTTTCAATGGCTCTTTTTTTCAACACACACACCTTTGCTCCAATGCCTTTAATGAAGAAGATCCACAATTTGACTTGAAGAACTAAAGCAAATATCTCAAGCATAGTCTGAAGTATAACTCTCCATACAAATCTTATCCTATTCAACCTTAGCCTTTTCCATGAGAGATCCCTCTTTATATAGTGTGAAAGAGAGATGGAAGAGGAGATTAGGATGATCCCACTAAATCAAAGAAGTGAGTAAGATCCAAACTGATTGGAGGACACCTCATATTCTAGAAGATTCTAATCTAGAACATTTGTGAATTTTGACTTTTACTATGCTTTAAGCATTTGTCGCACCCTATGCAAAAGCAACATGCGACGATGCCACAATCTAAGTTTAGGGTAGAGTGCGATGATCAGGCATCATCGCACCCCATGCATATGGTAGGGTGTGATGACCTTCCTTGATATGGTTTTTGAAAGAGGAAAGAAAATCACTTTTCTCATGGAGAAAGTATTCTTTTAATGTTTTCAGGGAACATTAACACATGTTGTCAAATGATCAATGAGGTGACCGAAATAATGTGTAACAGTGAGTTGAAAATCTCAATAGAACTCAAATCAAGACTTGGATTCATGAACAATTAGTTTCATTGTATTCGACGCATCGGGTTGAAGATAGTGGGGCCCCTACTCTATCCTTATGTGGACCAGAAAACCATTTGTTGGAGTATCTCTGACATTAGGGTTTTGATCAATGAGGCATAGTGCAATTTCTGAAGATGAGGTCGATTTTCAAGAACACTCTATCGAGCATTTTTGACTAGTGTAGTTGCATGGGCCTTGGCCAAACATACTTGTGGGAGCTTACAGAACTATGTTATGCTGCTCGATTTCAATTTTATGCCCCCTGACCAAATTGGCCACATGTCCTTGGATGGATTGAGGAGGTGTGTTACAATTATCGATAAAACTCAAACCAGGACTTAGATGCATGAAAGATAGATTGCATTGGATCCAGAGCACCAGGTTTCAACTATTGGGGCTCCTACACTATCATTCCATCGAATGAAAAACCATTTGTTGGAGTATCTCCTACACTAGGGTTTTGGTCAATGAGGCATGGTACAATTTCTGAAGAGGAGGTCGATTTTCAAGAACATTGTGTTGAGTCTTTTTGGCTAGTGTAGTAGCATGGAATTTGGGAAAATAGACTTGCAGGAGCTAACATAACTCTATTATGTTGCTCGGTTTGGATTTTATGCCCCAGAACAAATTGACCACATGTCCCTAAATGGTTTGAGGAGGTAAGTTGCAACTCGCAATAAAACTCAAATTGGGACTCAAATACATGAACCATCAATTGCATTGGATTCAGAGCACCAGGTTTTAGCTAGTGGCCCCCCTACCTTATCATTTTGTCGACTGGAAAACCTTTTGTTGGAGAATCTCTGACACTAGGGTTTTGGTCAGCGAGGCATAGTGCAATTTCTTAAGATGAGGTTGACTTTCAAGAACACTCTATTGAGTATTTTTGACTAGCGTAGTCACATGGGCCTTGACAAAACAGACTTTTAGGAGCTTACAAAACTTCATTATGCTGCTCAGTTTGGATTTTATGCTCCTGGAGCAAATTGACCACATGTCCTTGAATGGCTTGAGGAGGCGAGTGGAAAATATCGATAAAAAATGCATGAATTAGGTGGCTAAATTAGAGTGGTGTAAGGTTGCTAAAAATACTTGTGGGAGCTTACAAAAGTCCATTATGCTACTCGGTTTGGATTTTATGCCCTTGGACCAAATTGGCCACATGTCCCTGAATGGCTTGAGGAGGTGAGTTACAACTCGTGTTAAAAATCAAATCGATACTCAAATGCACAAACCATCAATTGCATTAGATTTAGAGCACCAGGTTTCAACTAGTGGGGCCCCTACACCATCATTTTGTCCATCGAAAAACCATTTGTTGGAGTATCTTCAGCATTAGGGTTTAGGTCAATGAGGCATAGTGCAATTTATAAAGATGAGGTCAATTTTCAAGAACACTCTGTCGAGCATTTTAGGCTAGTGTATATTCTTGAGCCTTGGCCAAATAGACTTGTGGGAGCTTACAGAACTCCGTTATGCTGCTCAGTTTGGATTTTATGCCCCGAGACCAAATTGGCCACATGTCCTTGAATGGCTTGAGGAGACAAGTTGCAACTATCGATAAAACTCAAACCAGGACTCACTTGCACAAACCATCAGTTTCATTGTATCCAGAGCATCGGGTTTCATCTATTAGGGCTCTTATGTTATCATTCCTTCGACCAAAAAAACATTTGTTGGAGTATCTCCACCACTAGGGTTTTGATCAATGAGGCATAGTGCAATTTCTAAAGAGTAGGTCGATTTTAAAGAACACTGTGTCGGGTATTTTTGGCTAGTGTAGTCGCGTGGGCCTTGGCCAAATAGAATTGTAGGAGCTGACATAACTCTATTATGCTGCTTGGTTTTGATTTTATGCCCCCATACCAAATTGACCACATGTCCCTAAATGGCTTGAGGAGGGGAGTAGCAACTTGCGATAAAACTCAAACCAAGACCTAGATGCACAAACCGCCAATTGATTTGGATTCAGAGCATTGAGCTTCATCTAGTGAGGCCCGTACATTATCATTATGTTGATCAAAAATCCATTTGTTGGAGTATCTCCTATGCTAGGGTTTTAGTCAATGAGGCATAGTGCAATTTCTGAAGATGAGGTTGATTTTCAAGAACACTATGTTGGGCATTTTTGGCTAGTGTAGTCGAATGGGCCTTGGCCAAACATACTTGTGGGAGCTTAGGGAAATATGTTATGCTTCTCTGTTTGGATTATATGCCCCCAGAACAAATTGGCCACATGTCTTTGAATGGCTTGAGGAGGCGAATGGAAACTATCGATAAAAATAACATGAATTTAGGTGGCTAAAGAAGTAGAGTTGTGTAAGGTTGTCAAACAAACTTACAGGAGCTTAAGAAATTTTTTTATGCTACTTGGTTTGGATTTTATGCCCTCGGACCAAATTGGCCACATGTCCCTGAATGGATTGAGGAGGCAAGTTGCAAGTCACGATAAAACTCAAACTGAGACTCGGATGCACGAACCGTCAGTTGCATTGGAATCAAAGCACCAGGTTTCAGCTAGTGGGGCCCCTATGCTATCATTCCATTGTTGGACCTTGACCAAGTTTTGGGATTTTCTTGGTCATGTTGACCTATTTTGGAACTTCGACAACCTGTCAAAGGAGGAGTGCAAGACGAAGTTGAGATCACGAGATCTCAGCCCCCTTTTGGGACCCTTTTTGGGTTTTTGGAATATGTAATGGGAATGGGATGTTGGCCCATGGGTTTACCCATGTCTAGGCCTATTTTGTATATATATATAAATGTCTAGGCCATATAGAGAAGTAGTGAAATCAACATCTATGTGTTGTAGGCTAAGTGCCAAGAGTTGGATTTGTGTGATCAAGGCTTTGTGCATTTGGTGTAAGACTTGCAGATCTAAGTGCAAGTCCCTTGAAGAGACTGTAGAAGGCTTTGTGCTATAATGCAAGGAAGAAGGATCTAGTGAGCTGCACATATATTTTTTCCCTTGCGGAGTAAGGGTTTTGAGGCTCTGTGCTTGTAACCAATTGACTGAAGACAATAAAGAAGAAGAGTTGGTGGACGTAGCCTCAGGGTGGGGGTGAACCACGTAAACATTGTGTTATGTGATTTGTGCTTATATTGATGTGTTCACATGATATTTGTTAAGTTCTATGATATGTTTAAATAGATCTGCTTATGCTTAGTGCTACTGATAGGTAGAATGATAGATCTGATATACATGAATATTCTCAGTGCTTGATCTACCAGATCTAACCTATTTACTTATGATAAGTGCTTAAATACATTAGATCAATGTTAATGATGCGAAGTTCTGTCTTATAAGAGATGTGGTTATTGACTGTATATTGAGGAACTGACGGTGCTAAATGATTTATTAAGTAGTACGATCACATATCTATGTCCCAGCTAAGGTTGTAGACACTTGAGTCCTGCAACCACCCCTACCTCTACCTCAGGTCAGAATTCATCTGTTTCACAGGTGTTGCCGAAAGGGCCGATAGTTAGGGTTTTGTTGGTGCATTGTTGTAGCGTTGAACCCTGGGTCTGCCCCCTGTGCCAAGAAATGGTTCTATTGTTAGGACATGAAACTGTGATTGTTGGGAACTAAGGAAAAATAAACTTTGTGCAAAGACTCATCCTGAAATTGTCAAAGCTCTGTGCATAGATCTGTGCCCTAACGCACAGTATTCTACTTGACTTATAAAGCTCTGTGCTAAAGAAAGAAGGTCAGACCTGAACTAAAGAAGCTCGATCTGAAGAAAATAAGTAAGATATGGAAGTTTTGTTCTCTAAGAAAGGTAAAAGTAAGAATGTATGATTAAAATAAGTAAGATTTGGAAGCTTTGTGCTCTGATAAAGGTAAGAATATTTAAAAAGTTTTAGATCTGATAGCTTTATGCTCTGTAAAAGTAAGATAAGTGAAAATTTTCATTTCTAGAGTATGGATAAGGTATGATTGATAGATTCTATCCTAGCTTAAAAACTAGGGCACTAATAGATGAAAGGAGGTTTGATATGAATAGATCTGATAAGAATAATGAAAGATATGGTATACCTATGCATAGAAAAGATGTTTGGACTAACAAATGGATGCAGGATCCTAGAAAGAATTTGTTGCAGGTTAGCTCATACGATCCTAGCACGTAGTACAAAAGAGGCTGGGGATCATTTAAAATAAAGAGAGGATTAACCCTCTGTTATATTTGCAGAAGACTCGGACATCTGGCTAAGGAATGCCCTGGAAGATGACCTAGTTGTCTTTGTTGTAAGGCTCTAGACCATTAAGTGTTGGATTGCCTAGAATGATCGCTAAGCTTGAAGGAATGAATATGAATCAAGAAAACCCTAAGGAATATCTATAGGCTATAGTAGAACCCTAGGAAAAATCAGAGAAAGCATTGCTATAGATGAAAGAAACCCTGAATAACCACCGACATGCTATATTATCAGAGATCTTCAAAGACTTCGACATTGACTATGTTCTGGATGAGGAAACACGGGTGAATATTATGCCAGAGAGAACTTGGGAAGCTATAGGGAGGCCTACTATGATTCCTTCATTAGGAGGAATAAGGTTACTCAGAGGAAAATTGGTAAACCTATGTGGAAGGCTCACTCAGATACCTATGACCGTAAATGAAACTTAGACAAAAGAAGATTTTGAGATTATTAAATTTATTGAAGACAATGCCCCATTTACCATGTTACTAGGGAAACCTTGGATTGACAGAGCTCAAGCCAGACCGAAGGAAGAAGAAGAAGCCTCGGAGAAAAAGAAACAAGATTTAAAAGATTTCATGGCTAGAAGGATCACACAATTGATTGAAGAATAGGAGAACAGATCGAAGCTAGTTGTCACTAGAAACATTGATGTTGAAGCTACAAGAACATTAGGAGACCCATAGAAGACTGAAGTACTTACTCCAGATAAAGAATAGGTATCACCCCTGAACCCTAGGAAAGAATCTCAACAACGCGCAGTGACTATGTTAAAAGACGATAAGAATAAAAATGGAAAAGAGATTATCGAGACGAAGCTCACTTGAATGAAGGCTAGAAAAATAAGTAAGAAGAGGGATAAGATTGAAAAGTTATATAAGATTCCAGAGGGAAGTTTGCAGAAAGAAAATTTACAAAATTGGAGCTTTGTCTGGATATTAGAACATCAACACATGGCACTTCGCCATGGCGAAGCAATATAGTCATTGGGGCCGATATATTTGTTCGACTTCTGCTACGAATGGATAGAAAAGAGATAAAGGTTCATCATCAGACCATTGGACTGGACCATAAGAGATCAAACAAGAGTTAATAGGGACTCATAACCATTGCACATGAACCATTGCCGAGTTGCCTACTTATCCCTTCACGCCATGCACAGAGAACACTTTTGCTAACTGAGATTTTGAAGCCTGCAGACTGAACGAACTGCATACAGTGATTATTGTGCCCTTGTTATTATTCCAGTGTAGTGTATAAGTCCATCATGACCCCAATAATTTTAATCCCGATTGCGTATGTATGACGAGCTCACCGTAGTTGAAGAATCAATAACGAAATTTCTCCTTGAATTGATGAAAGAAAGAGTCATGTCGGAGAGAAGAGTGTCTACAGGTGTACAAGCATCTTCGGTGAGAGGACTGAAGGCCTCTCCATCCACTACTCGAGTCGAACCATCCTAGCCAGCTGATGAGAAATGAACGAAGCATAGAGATGATATTGCAAATGCCAAGTTGATTCCAAGAATTTTTCTTGCATATCTACCACCTCTAAGCGGCGCAATCAATCGTGATAGTCTGCCCCGAGAATTTGAATACGTGTTGTTCACTGCATACCTTCTGAAAGAGGTGCGCGCAGTTCATGATGACCAGGATAAGATCAAAGTGTTGAAGTTTAGTGACTACAACCTTGGCGATAAGAAGGTTTACAACATTCTCACCCCACATAAGTATATAACAATAACAAAAGGAAATAACTCAAAGATTACCCCTCAGTCATGGACCCAGAACCTCGCGCAATCCACCCTACTAAATGTTATGAAGATTCCACACTTCAGGCGACACCAGGAGGTGAATGCATGCATCAAATTATTGTTGTCTTGCTATCATGGAGGTTATTCGTGGTTGAACCACCACATCATAGTGGATCCGACATTGATCAATCGGATCACAGAGCTAAGCATGCAAGGCCCCGACCCACAAGATTTCTACCTCGGAAAGACCACAGATCCTGCTCTCACCCAGAGGATAAAGGATACTTACGGAGATGTAGAGAAGGGCATGCGAGGCTACAAGGTTTCCTCTATCTAGAGTGGTGCAGTGCGCCTAGCCTATCAACTGATCACAGGGAAATTAGTTGGCAAGAACTGGCCTGCCCAAGTAACTGGATTTGTAGTCGACCTCGTAGGGAAGTGCACAGAGGGCCTACACATGAATTGGGTGAAGTACTTGGTGAACCAGTTAGAACTAGACTGCAGGGAAGTGAAAGATCAAGGATATGAGTTCCACTTCAGTTGGCTTCTCATCTTAATCATGTTCATCGCATGGGAGATGCCGAAAGGTATGACCTTCCTGGATATCAAGCCCTTTGAACCACTAGCCGCAAAATTGAGTACATTTTGGTACTCCAACAACATGAAAAAGCAGTGGAAATCAAATGCCATCTTCCACACTTATTACACCTAGCTAAAGACCTCTATCCATTTTGAGTCTCGTATAACCTCGAACACACTCCACAGGTTTAGACCCTTGATGAAATTCAGTGTGGACAGCCATTTCATCTATATCATAGTGCGCACTGATGAGAATAAACAACAGTTGCAGTCATACTACAAGATGATAGAGGAAGACTTATAATAGATTAATAAGGAATGGTTGGCGGACCTCCTCATCCCAGTAGACCCCGCAGAGCTATTTGATATCAACAGTCCAAAAGCAGTGCACGATACACCTAGACCAAGCAAGACCAAAAAAAATGAAGAAGCCCAAGATGTCCACAGTACCTCAGTGAAGACTGCTTCTATCTCACCTGAGAAAGGAGGTGATGATGACGAGATAGATGGTGCAAAAGTTGAACAGAATAAAGGTGAGGTTACACTGCCTAGATATGAGGAGGACCCCTTGAATAAAAGGAAGGTTTCCCCTTCGAAACCTTCCTTAAGGAAGAAATCGAAAGAAACCAAGACTAATTTTGAGACCACCCTCACCTCAGACAACTTTGAATTCATCATCGTAGCACTGAACAATGCCTCACTGGAGATAGCAGAGAAGCAAGAATCTAAGAAGGAGGAGGTGTTCATTCGGATCAAGGTTGAACTTCAAGAAGTGAAGCAGGCACTATAGTCCAGTCGTGCAGTTTCTACTGTGCCTCTATCAACAGGAACACTAGAAATAGGAGAGGAGCCAACTCAACTCCACCAAATCGTTGATATAGTTGAAGCACGCCTTCGATGAGCATAGGAGGGGATAGCGTAAGCCACCCAGGATTTGGCGCAAGCACATGAATACTTTCTAGAGCAGCGCAGTACTGCCAAATGTGAGAATCTTACTCTACAAGAGAGGTTTGATGAAGAAAAAGCCCAGCTGCATAAAGAAAAGGAACAGTTGCTCACAGAGCAACTCGAAGTCAAGGAAATGGTTCATAGAGAACTTCTCTCTGTGAAATTCATTGAAGAAAAGGCCAAATAATGAGTTCCACAACAGGTGGCACAACTCAAAGACGCAATCCATCAACGCATAGCAGACTTGGAGCTCTATACTATGCTCCAGACCCCTCAAGATGTATGACACCAAAGGGAAGCCACTACCCGCATCACAGTTGACAGATTAAAAGCTCTTTCCTTAGAGTGAAAGAAGCTAAGTAAATAGAGTGCTCAAACATATGAAAACATCATTGAGAATCCCGAGTTATAGGCATTGGAGTTGCAGGTCTAGGAAGCAAAGCAGCACACATATACACTACAAGCATAGTTGAAGGCCCTGTCAACTGTATATAGAATGAATAGGTCTCATGAACAATGTACAACTCAGCAATAGATCCATATGATTCAAATAAAAGTGATGTAAGTCACTCAACGAATTCAACCTGCACAAGATAAGGCATGTCTTTTGTTTACAGAGGTCGAGAGCCAAGGAGAAGAGATATAACAGGTCGTCCTCAAAACAAAACAACACCTAGAAGGACCAGTGAATGACGTAGTGATCCAGGAGTTCACTGAACAAGAGGCCACAATAAAGCAGCAAGTCAAAGTAGCTCGAGCCAAGCTCAAGGTGTTCAAGGCATAATTTCTCAGACCAGAGTGACTCGGGTTGAGTCACATGTTAGTGTTGGGGGCCTGTTGTCCCTTGACCAAGTTTTTGGAGTATCTTGGTCATGTTGACCTATTTTGGAACTTCAACAGCCTATCGAAGGAGGAGCGCAAGACAAAGCGGAGATCACGGGATCTCGGCCCCCTTTTGGGACCCTTTTTTGGTTTTTGGGAATATGTAATGGGAATGGGATATTGGCCCATGGGTTTACCCATGTTTAGGCCTATTTTGTATATATATATATATATATATAGATTTCTAGGCCATATAGAGAAGTAGTGAAATCAACATCTATGTGATGTAGGCTAAGTGCCAAGAGTTGGATCTGTGTGATCAAGGATTTGTGCATTCGGTGTAATACTTGCAGAGCTAAGTGCAAGTCCCTAGAAGAGACTGTAGAAGGATTTGTGTTGTAACACAAGGAAGTAGGATCTAGCGAGCTGCACAGATCTTCTGTCCCTTGCAGAGTAAGGGTTTTGAGGCTCTGTGCTTGTAACCGATTGACTAAAGACAATAAAGAAGAAGATTTGATGGATGTAGCCCTAGGGTGGGGGTGAACCACGTAAACACTATGTTATGTGCTTTATGCTTATATTGATGTGTTCACATGATATTTTCTAAGTGCTCTGATATGTTTAAGATAGATCTACTTATTCTTAGTGCTACTGATAGGTAGAACGATAGATCTGATATACATGAATATGCTTAGTGATTGATCTATGAGATATGACCTATTTACTTATGATAATTTCTTAAATACATTAGATCAATGTTAATGTTGCAAAGCTATGTCTTATAAGCGAAGTGGTTATTGAGTGTATATTGAGGAACTGACGGTGCTAAGTGATTTATTAAGTAGTACGATCACAGATTTGTGTCCCAGCTAAGGTTGCAGACATTTGGGTCCTGCAACCACCCTTGCCTCTACCTCTGGTGAGACTTCATCTACTTCGTAGGTGTTTCCAAAAGGGCCAGTAGTTAGGGTTTTGTTGGTGCACTATTGTAACGTTGAACCCTGGGTCTGCCCCTGTGCCAACATCCATTGACTAGAAAACCATTTGTTGGAGTATCTCCAACATTAGGTCTTTGGTGAACAAGGCATAGTGCGATTTCTGAAGATGAGGTCGATTTCCAAGAACACTTTGTCGGGTGTTTTTGGCTAGTGTAGTCACATGGGCCTTGGCCAAATAGACTTGTGATAGCTTATAGAACTTCGTTATGCTGCTCGGTTTGGATTTTATTCCCCCACACCAAATTGGCCACATGTCCTTGAATGGCTTGAGGAGGTGAGTTTCAACTATAGATAAAACTCAAACTAGGACTCAGATGCATAGATCGTCAGTTGCATTAGATCTAGATCACTGGGTTTTATCTATTGGGGCTCCTACGCTATCATTTCGTCGACCAAAAAACCATTTGTTGGAGTATAGACAACACTAGGGTTTTGGTCAATGAGGCATAGTGCAATTTCTGAAGAGGAGATTGATTTTCAGGAACACTGTGTCGGGTATTTTTGGCTAGTGTAGTCACATGGGTCTTGTCCAAACAGACTTGCGAGAGCTAAAGGAACTCTGTTATGCTGCTTGACTTGAATTTTATGCCTCCAGAACAAATTCACCACATGTCCCTAAATGGCTTGAGGAGGCAAGTTTCAAATCACGATAAAAATCAAACCGGGACTCAGATGTAGGAACCATCAGTTGCATTGGATTCAGAGCCCTGATTTTTAGCTAATGGGGCCCCTACGCTATCATTTTGTCAACCTAAAAACCATTTGTTGGAGTATCTCCGACACTAGGGTTTTGGTCAATGAGGCATAGTGCAATTTATGAAGATGAGGTCAATTTTCAAGAACAATATGTCGGGCATTCTTGGCTATGGTATTGGTATTGGTATTGGTATGGTATGGTATGGTATGGTATTGCATTGGTATTGGTATGGTATTTGTATGGTATTGGTATGCATATCATTTCCAATGCATACCATTATGGTATGCAATGGTATTGGTATTGGTATGAAATGGTATGGTATTGGTATGGTATGGTATGGTATTGGAAATGGTATTGATATGCATATCATTTTAAATTCAAACCATTTCCATGCAATGGTCTTGGTATGCAATCATATGGTATTGGCATTGGTATTGGAAATGGTATTGGTATGGTATGGTATGGTATTGGAAATGGTATTGATATTGGATTTTGGTATGGTATTGTTATGCATATCATTGCCAATGCATATAATTTCCAATGGTATTAGTATGGTATCAATATGGTATGATATGGTATGGTATGGTATGGTATGGTATTGGTATTGGTATGGTATTGGTATGCATATCATTGCCAATGCATACCATTTCCATGCAATGGTATGCAATGGTATTGGTATTGGTATGGTATTGGTATGGTATTGGTATTGGCTCTATGCAATGGTATGGTATTGGTATGGTATTGGTATGCAATGGTATGACATTGGTATGGTATTGGTATTGGTATTGACAATGGTATTAGTATGGTATGGTATTGGTATGGTGTGGTTATGGTATTGGTATGGTATGGTACGGTATTGCTATTGCTATGGTATTGGTATTGGTATTGGTATTGGTATGGTATGTTATGGTATTGGTATTGGTATGGTATTGAGTATGGTATGGTATGGTATGGTATTGATATTGGTATTGGCATGTGCTACCCCCTATCCTAGGGGTAACTAAGGAGATCGTGTCTTGAAGCCCACAGGTTCTAGACATGGAGTGTCAAGAGTCTGACAACCTAAGCATGGCCTTGTAGGGCCCTCTTTTCCTTAGTGAAATTCATATGCCATTAGAAGTACTCATCACACCAACTTGGTCCTGAAGTGGTAATGGGTCTTGTTCCATGAGGTAATGAGTATGATTATAATGGTATGTATCACTCAAATATTTAAGGCACTTGAACATGTTGCATTAATCATTTCTTGATTTCATAACATTTTCTTGGAAATTCTGCTCTTTGCCTTGTTTAAAACTGGGAGGGTGACACGGTTTCCTAGTAAGATGATTTCCTTTTAGGATGGGTTGCTACTAGGTGGATCTTTGAAGATCATTGTCTGTTCCCTCAATACTTATCACTTTCCATTCTTATTCCTTCCATATCCCCATATTTTGAGCATTGGGATAGGCTACACTATGAAGGGTTGTACCTTACCTTGTGGGAAGAAGGGGATAAAGGGTCGAAGGGTAAAAGTAGATGGAAATAGTTAAAAGCCATTTTTGAAACCTTTGAGATGATTCTCCCAGGGATTCCCAAGAAAGCAATGAAAATATTCTCAGTAAGAAAAGGGGACCCACAAGATAACATAAACAATTAAGGTACTAGTTGATGGATAGGAGGTCTCATAACAAGATGACCTATCATGACCATGAACATGTAGCGGTATGGCATTAACACCTATCTAGTCACCAATATATGGTAGTGGCTCTTGGTTGCATAGCCAAGAGAAAGGGGGTATCATTACAAGCCATCCTTCTCATTTTCATAAATGTTTTTGTGGATGACACTATCACCCTTGGTCACCAAGCCAGAGTAGTGGCCAATAACTATTTCCCTGTAGCATAAGAGAAAAGATCAAAAGAAATAAAGTTAAGAATAAAAGGCAATGATGAACATGTTTGGGTGATTTAATTATTGAATGTGATTTACATGATATGATCCTTGTGACTTATGGACCCTTGGAGGGTGTACATGTTGTCTCTACAAGACTTTTCCCAGTGGATAGATATTCATGAGGAGATAACTAGTTCAGACCTGCATGAGGGCCTAAATCCCATTGATGAATGTTGAAGCCCCAAGCCTAGGGCATGAGAGGGGTGATTGACTTGCACGTTGAAGAAGGAATTCGTTTCCTTTCAAGGCACTATGAAAGACCTAGATGGATGAGTTTCAACTCTCTTCACTTGAACAATGGCCTTGGAAGGCCCAAAGACCACCTTCTTGGCCCATGACATCATCATTTGAGACTAGGGTTTCATGGAGATGATTTTCTGGTGAAGAAAAAGACACTTGGCACAACGTTGGCACTTGGTGGCATGTTATGGCCCTAGAAGGAAAAACATTCCACTTTTTAGGGATAAACATCCTACCTTGGAGTGAAACGTCACCCTAGAAAGGGCATGATGTCACCCTACTAGTGTTTTATTGATTTGTTTTTGTAAAATTGAATTAAAAGGGAAAAGTGATTAGGTTGGCCCTGTAATTTTGAACTAAAGTTAATTTTAGGGTAAATTTTGTATAAATAAACAAAAAGTGAGATTCATTTTCATTATAGCTTGTCATTGGAGACAATTAGGTCTAAAATTAGCACCCTAGTTAGGCATACTTGGCTGAAATAGTGAGACACTACTCTCTTAGAGGCACATTTTTGCAACTTGAATAAAATCTTGTGAAGTGTTTTGGCAATCTAGCCTTCTTTTGCATGATTATTCTTGGTGTAAGTAAGTAAAATATACACTTTGTCATCTAGTTTTATTTTCTCATATAAGATTATGAAATTGCATTCTTAATGAATGCTAGAAGTGAAGGACTTAATGTTCTACTTATTCACTTTTTATTTTCTAAGCTTCATAAGATTCTTCTAGTAATTGTCTAAGTTCTAAGGCCCTAAAGTGCTAGCACCTTGGAATTATTGATCGATTATTGCTGCTAAGTACTTTGAATCCTAAAACATCCAAGAAGAAGGAGATGTTAGGGCATAGAAGAGCCTACACCCTAGCAACTCTCCTCCATGATTAAGGATATAGGGAGACTTAATGAGCTACTCTCCCTAGACTCATTCCTCTTGGATTTGAGTATTATCATTTGTTTACATCCCTAAAAGAGAGAGTTGCTAGCTTGACTCCATCACCCAAGAAGGCACTAGTTTCTCACCTCATCTCCCTGAAAAAACTCCAAGCTTCTTCTTCTACATGATACCCTACTAATCTGACCTAATCACTGTCCTAGGCTAGACTACTAACTCTTAAATCTTGCTACTGCTACATCCCTTGTTTTGCATCCCTAACAAGACTACTAACTAACTAGACTAACCCAGAATTTGCACAAGCCTAGGCACTATCACCATAAGGCATTGAACTACTTATTGTTGTTATTCTAAGTGCATTTTTGAAGTTGTTTCTGTTGTTATCATTAATTTTACAGTCACTGTTTACAACCCTAACAACCTACATTAACAAGAGAAATTCCCAGAAAATTGTACTAAGTTACCATCATTTGATGCCAAAATTGTATATGTTATTGCTTGTAAGAAGTACCTTTTCTGGAGTAGTTTACTGCTGTCATCACTATCAATTTGTTGTTGTTATAAGTGTTTATACAACCCTTTAAAATATATTACTTGATTCGTATCTATTTATAATTTGCAAGTGGAAAAAGTATTATAATTGTGAAATCTTTAATATCTCATTATATTTGTCCAAAAAAATTGCAATTTCTGGATATAATGCAACTGCTACATATTGATATTTTTTTCTATGTATAAACTTGTCTTGTAGCATAGTTTTAATGATAAATTCGTTATTTTTTCAACCATTGATATCATTGATTATTTCTATAACGTTTTTTGTATCATTGGTAAAGGGCAGGTACAAATTCACCTTACTCCCCTTTGACCCTTCAACACAATCAAAATATTGACTTTACTCTTTTTATTGACCTAGAGAGAGGGGTGGAATTGTCTTGTCTTTTCCTCTTCATCAACCAACTAGGTCCTGGAACGTCTCCCTTGGAGTGAGTATTTTATCCTCCTAAATAGAAAGAGATATATGTTAAAGAGTCCTAAATCCATTTAACTCAATAGTAGGAACCAAACCTGCCACTGAGGCCCAATTAGACTCTGAAAATTTTAATAGTGGAATGGTTCTCCAGATCTTGCGATTCGACCAATTAATCGATGGGATTTACGTAGTGATTTACATGATATATTCTCGTGAAAACTCCTCCTTCAGTTTGAACGTTCTCTTTTTTGTATTTTCTCATATAGGTGGGTCTGATAAAAGATAGGTACTGGTATAAACCAGCTGGGTAAAAGAAAAATGGGAAAACTTAACTATTGAATAAGGTTGAGCTCAAGATAACCCTCATGCTCAAGCATGCAGACAAATATTTTCACACCTACGACAAGACTAGTATTAATACACCAACTTGTTGGTATTTCAATTATTGTTTGAGATACAGTTATCGAAAGAAAACATCCATGCAATAAAATGATGGCAAGAAAACTAGTTTCATTAGCTCTAATCATTAATCACACATTAACACAATGATTTGCTTTAAATCATTAGAGATAAGAACTATAAGAATATTGAATCAACTAACTTATCAATAGATTTAGAAACTCTTACTCATTACATCATCCATTCATGAGATAAAGTCAGAAGTAATTTGTCCTTATGATCCAATCACACATGCCTTTGATGTAAAACAAAAACTTGTCTTCGTTTCTAAACAAGACTTCTAAATTAAGGTAGAATCGAAATAGTTCTTTAGAATTCCAAAAATGAGGGTCTTTGCAAAAACCATCGATCTCTTCTAAAAGTTCGATCCTCTTATTTATAACAACTTATTAACTAAAAAAAACTATCAAAGTGCAAGCTAAGTAAAACAAAACACTGCCACATGGAGCTTCCATCTCTTTGTCTTCTAAGATTAATCAAATGGTTTCACTTAAGTGGATGAATCTTCTCATACTCCGACCATTTGACGAAGAGTTCCTCACATGTGTTGTCATACAGGAATCTATGTTGTTCCATTGGGGCTGAAAGGATCTCCTTTATCTACACTAACCATGCCCAATACTTGAATATTTTAACACTTAACTATTGTAATATTGTCCGAGCCTTGATCGGGTGCTCCATGAACTGTTGTACTTGACCCGACGCCATGTTTTCCACCTTTTCTATCTCTGGAATCCACGATGAGTCTTGTTACACATATTGTTTGACTATGTCATGCAAATAGAAAAAGTCCTCGGGTGAGCCGAATTCTGGGAGACTAATGTCTCTCATCACCCGATCGATCTTAGTCCAACTTCTTTTGCAATCAGCCCATTTTTCTTGAATCTCCCATTGAGGTTCTTGGGCCATATTTACCCAGTATTCGACCGACTTCCTTATACGATCAATGTTGCTATCTCTTAGCACCCGAATGTCATGCTCTTCGACATCTTGACCCCTTTGAACTGCACTGATGTAATCAATCCCTTCCATCGGTTAGTGGTCCTTCTCATACCATATTTCCATGTCTTTGAACATAACTACTACCATAATGGTGTCTTCATGGAATTCATCTATCCCTGCAGTGAGAAGGTGTCACTCACTCATGAATTTGTTGTATGCATTTTGGAATTCACTTCTCAAAAATACCATGGTCTGTGTGGATTCCTGATAGTATTTCGCCAAATGGAGCATATGCTCCAAATCCTTTAGTGCAATGACCAAATCCTATTTATATTTCCTTTCTCTATCTAGGGTGGCATATGTGATTGCCATCCCTACGCCGATACGCTCAGATGTCTTGGCATGCTCCGTGATGATCAATTTCTCTTCTGTGGTGATGAGGATCGAACTGTCCAAAGTAAGCCTCCTTTTCTTGGTGTTTCTCTTCATGATGTCTTTCCTCTTTTATCCGTAAGATATTTCTTGTATAGCAGTGACCTCATCAACAGTTTCAGAAATTTGTTTCTCTCCCCAAGTAAGAGTGTTTCCCAGGCTCCCGACGGTGTATATTTGTTCGAGACTAGGTTCTTGAACCTCTTCTGTATGTTCTGATGGCTCGGCCTCTAGCTGTCCCTCATCAGGTGGTAAAGTACCAACCAAAATTGAGGAATCAGGGATAGGTTTGGTACTTACTTGGTAATCAGTTGTCAAGATCTCGATTTCCTGTTGTGGAATTTATTCCCCTTGTTGGAATGATCCTAGCTCATCCCTCGAGCTGTCCATTGGGGTTATTTGTATGTCGAGTGGCTCAGTGTCCAAGGAAATGTTTTCCTCATGCTCATTCTGCAGATGAATATTACTTGGAGCATCAAGAATCAGGGTGGATTCTTTCTCGGGTTCTTTCTCCTCTATGATTTTCACCAGAGTCACCAGGGAAACCTCCAAAATTTCCTCATCATCATAGATAGTTATTAAATAATACAAGGGGTTTGGTACACTAGTACACCCTGGTGTCCTTGATATATCAAGCTCGACTGAAATTCCCCCTAGTGATCCAATCTATGGTGGTGGAATTTCAGGTTTTTTTGGCCCGGTGATTCCTTCAAGTTGTATCGAATCTGAGCCACTTGGCTCTCCTCTGCCTACGATTGGGTTGTCGGTAGGAACCCTCAACATATCTACGATATCTGGGTCATTCTGAAACTGATCAATGACTCTCTGTTCCTCTTCCATCAAAACAAGTCCCCTTTTATGTGCCTCTGGTGTCAAGAACAATCCCCTTCTTTGTGACTTTGTTGCCTCTACTGCTCTAATTTCTTCCCTGGCTCTAAGGGCCTCTTGAGATGATTTCTCTATCATTTCCACCTATTCATCCATGCTCATGGCCTTAAACCTAGTCATGTTTGGGTTGGCCATCCTCTGCACCACCTCATCCCAGTCCTAGGTGCATTGTGTGAAAATTTCATCCTCAAACTTATCATGAGCATACGACCAACATGATGATACTTGTGAAGCATGTTGGAGGACTAGGCATTTAGGGTCATGCTTGCGGAATCAACATTTCAAGAACCTGAATTCAAGTTGGCTCAGCTCCTCCAGTTTGGCTTGAGAAGTATCTTTCACCAGATAAAACCCTATATGAAACCCATAGGGTATGAAAGCCTGTTTCTTGTCTTTGACCAATGATACGAAAATATCTTTTAAAGACTATGGTTGAGTTTTAAAACATGAGTTAAATAACCATTTAGGAGTTTGATGAAAGAGGAAGAATTTATTGATGTAATATATAAGCCATAATAAGATATACAGATATTGAAATAAGCACAAAGAAACAACAAAACATAACAACAAAAGTTGATAACGGTGTTCGACAATCTTGCCTACGTCTTTGGCCTTTGTCTCAGTGGGTGAGGCTTTCTTATTTCTCTTCAAAGCTTCAAAATTACATCATAAAAATTCCAAATGGATTAAAGGTTGATCTTGTTGTGTTTTTCTATATCTCAAGAACCCATCACAACTGACAGCACTAAACGGATGAACGAAGCTCCCAGAAATGGCCCACAAAGTTGCTCTCCTCAATGGCTTCCATGCATAAAAATGGCTTTGAATTTACAATTATTCATAATTTTACCTATTCTAAACCTCCCTTAAGGCTACCAAGAACCTCTGGTTTATATAGGATTGAAGTTGGCAACAAACTCCCAATTTCCCCCCAATATCTGGCCTCAAAAAGGGCTCCAGATCCTCCAATAATGGTCAAAATCTACCAAAACTTGCTAAAAATTAATTAAAATATTTAACATAAGGTCAAAAAACTCAAAATTTGACAAAATGCAAGGCACAACCCCTTTTGTCCAGTCCCCTGGGCATATAGGGCGCTGTCATATGGCCCTGGGCTAGGCTGGCGGGCTAGCCCCTCCGGAAAAGGCCCTTGGTCATATGGCTATGACCCATGTGGCCATGCTCCAATACCTCCACATACCTTAACTATTTTCTCTGGCCCCTGGTTAAGCACCTTGGTCAGAGGGCTAGGCCGACAGACTGGGCACTAACCCACAATTCCATGCACCAAACGATATAGTGCAAGGTCATATGTGATGATTAAATGGTAAAGCATCGGAGGGCTGAGTCAAATGCAATAACCACACGCCAAAATATAAAGGAGTGGGAAAATGGTAAGGTCATGTGGTAGTTTGCACCGAGGGCTGGGGCTAGGCCCCAACCCTTTACTTCACCATCCAACTCTTCACTGCAATTCAAATAATATATTTGAACATAGAGTATTAAGAATCAAAGTGGGTGGGCTGGTAGCGCAACCCTACAAATTATTTCCACCCGGACCAGAGGTCATGGGTTCTAATTCGGTGGAGTCCAAACAATTTTTCCCAACTGCTAACCAATGGAGGGGTGCCATGTGGTAGCACAAGACTGGGCCATGTGACACCATACCATTTGCTCAAAAATATGCCATGTGTCAGAGCATGATTCAACCACCTATTTGCATGTCAATGTACCTCCCATGTCATTGTATGATCGTACAGTCTGTACAATAGGCTGTGACGTCATCACTTTACGAACTTTATGGACTACAAAATCATAACAAATTTTCATGTTTGGCAAAACGAACAGACCTTGATAAATTTCGCATACGGTGTCCATTTGAGCTGGTTCAAGTTGCATTGGGTTCTTACAAACGAGGCCTATGTACACATATGTTTTGAAGTGATTCTGAGAAATTTTATTTATAGGCCTTCTTGGACCCATTTTGGTTCCTAGATCCATTTTAGATCACACCTCCCCACTAAGACCTTTTGGTCCTCCAAAAGGATACTAAATGTCCATCAATTGCGGGATAGGCCACCCCACTTGTTCTCTGTCTTTAAACTCTATCCTGTGTACCTGTCTCATCAAGATATACTATAAAACAACCATAATAACTGATAGCATATTGTTAGCCACATGTACTCTGTCACATCTTACTGAAGCCACTATCATCCATGTTGACAACATTACTAATGATAACCTCATAAATATGACTGCAAATGAGCCAATATGTTTGTAATACTTGCACGACATTAGCTTATCTTGAAGCAAAGTATGATTGAAATTCCATTCTACAATCATCTCACGTTCTTTCTTAAGATAAATTACTTGATTTGGGACAATTATAGGTGTGTTTCTTTCATGATATTCCTTTCTTAATTGTTCCATTGTTTGAAGAGATTGATTTTATTTTAAATGATGAGCATGTACAACATATTCCTTGCTTGCTTTGATTAAGTGATATTGATTATGTTCCCTGTAGAAGATTGCTTTGCGATCATACAAATAAGGATTGCCTAAAACCATTCCCCATTCATTTAGTGGCACCACATCACATTATAACTCATCCACAAACTTAGATGAAATTGCAAACTTTAATGTGCATTGCTTTGTTATGTACAATTTATGATTGTTGCTTATCCATTTAAGTGAGTAAGGTTTATGATGCATCTGAGTGTTTAATCCCAATTGCTTAACCACTTCCTCTGAAATCAAGTTAGATTGAGATCCACTATATATCAATGTGTGGACCTTAGTATGTCTCATTCTAACCCTTAAGTGAAACAATTTACTTCTAGAATCAAATCCATCACCAATTTTACCTGTGAAACCAAGTGCTGAGATTTTAGATTCATCACCCGAATCCGATCCCAAGTCTATTGTCATGTTGTTGCTGCAATTGTTTGCCTCCCTTTCCTTTATTTGAACCACTTTGGTCTCTTCTTAGGATAAAATTTCCAACAATGGTCATCATCATTCCCTTCTTTCTTGCAATGCTTGCAAGAGAGCTTCTCTTCCTTTCTTGCCATTGAATTTTCTTTTATGTCATTCCAATTTTTGTTGTCCTCTTTTCTCGAAAACAATTCCCCTGATACACCAACTTATGTTTTCCCTGCCTCAATGTATGTTTCTTGAAAAAAGACCTCATCAATATTAGTAGGTCCAAACATAAATATAGTGTTACGAATATGTGCATGTCAACCTCCTCTATACTTCATAAGCGTTTCTTGGGTATGTAATGGCATGTCTAACATTAATTCCATCTTACGAAATTCATCTGTGTATTCCTGCATTGTTTGGTCCTTTATTAGTTTAAGAACTTTCCATTCAATTAAATACTTATCTTTATAACCCAAAGGATAAAAAAAAAATCTAAGTGCAGAAAAAAAAACTTGCCATGATGGAAATACATTACCCACTTGTTGCGTTCCATTTTGCAACTTGATTTTGTTAGATTATTGAGAAGGGGGGTGAATCAGTAATAGAGCGATCTAATCCTTTTTAACCATATAATACAAGTGTTATATCGATGTAGAATTATCATCCAATCACTACAGAGTAAATAAGAAATGAACAAATGAATAATCATACACATACACAGTACACTATTGTTTTACGTGGAAACACAAAGTGGGAGAAAACCACATAATGTGTTTTCTTATATGTCTTGAAGAATTAAATTCATTGGAAGCACCAACTTCCTTTGTTTTCCAGTTGCAACTGGAAAGAGGCTCCAACCCCCTAGTTTCTCAGGCTACAACATGAGGGAATCTCCAACTCCCCAATTCTCTGGCTACAACCCCCTATGTTCTCTGGCTACAACTGGAAGGCGACTACAACCACCTGTCCTTTTCCTGTCTAATCACCCTGACTTAGAAGTAGAATGATGGAACCACTGTCACACTATCACTATGAGATATACCACTGTGCAATTGTATCAACCTATACCACTTACCTGCAGCCAACCTGTATAACTGCCCTATAATCAATTTGTACCTGAACTGAACATGTATCAACAAAATACAATAGATACATGAACTGTAGTGCTGCAACACATGTATGTGCGCACCCTATCTATTATGCAACCCATGTATGTACGTGACCAAACTTTTATGCAACCTGTGTATGCCTTCTGAAAACTAGGGTTTTCTTTCTTCTGAAAACTTTTGACCCTGTGTAACTTCTTTCACATAGATCTGTACCATGTGCATGAATCCTCATACATATCTCTCTCTAGTCATGTGACAAAAGTGTGTGAAATCATGAATAAGTATAATAACCCTCACATTATCTAGACTTCAAACCCTTTCTGATATTCAGCCTCTCAAAACATCAACCAATACAAGCTCTCAACCATATATCACAAAAACCGTCAGCCATATTCCAAGAAATAAAAGATGTGCCTCAAAAAGAAGTATTAATGATAAATATACTAGCACTATATATCTATAGATCTAACTTATACAGAAGGTCCCATGAAACCACTAGTCTTTCTAGGGAGAATCCTCAAATCTCCAAAACCATTTCTCATGCATACATCAAAATCAAACTATTCATAGAAATAAGACATACCTTTTGAACCAATGGATATATATGATGTATCTGAGAACTGTAGACCTTCCCGGGAGCTTGATATCATAATATAGAACCTCTGCATCTTTATCTTCTCAAGTTTCCATGGATTTACCAACATGTACGCACCCTAATACACTGCCAGCCCGCATATGCCTCAGTATGTATGCACCCTAATACACTATCAACCCGCGTACGCCTTAGAAAATAGGCTTTTTTAGTATTCATTGTAATTCTGAGAATTTCTCCGTCAACCCTTCGTACTACCTCAGGCTTTCGCAACTTTAGATGTATCAATGAGTACTTACAATAAGCCTCACACTACAAAAGATATTCAATGTGTTCAAGTGTGATTAAATGAGAGAGACTTGCCTCTTATTTATACTTTCATGTAGCATCCCACTTTCCTTATTTTACAGAGTTATCCATTAACTTTAATACTTAAATAATTTCTTTTGCAAATAATTTGACTTTTTGGGGCTTCTATATGACTCATAAGGGTCCTCCAACTTCACATGGCTATAACTCTCTAACCGTGAGGATTTATGTGACATTCCAGATACCACCAGAAATGGCATGACAAGCATTATCCATCTAGGATAATTTCAATGAAAAATTCGCTGACCTTCTTCTCATTATTCCAAAATTAAGCATGGTTTCTCTAACCATACTTCTAGGATAACTCAATCCAAAAAGCATATTCCCATGAGGGATTTCACCATAAGGGGGCCACTTTGGAGTTCATCCATTTTTACTTCTTATCAACCATGAAAAGACAATAATGATTCATATTTACATCAAAAAAACTTGGGTCCATTACCGAAACCTTTGTGCTACCAAAATTTTCTACCGAACTTTCTTCAAGGGTTGACATCAATGACAACCAATCTTAATCAACAACGTTTCCACCAAATGAGTGTTGTGCCTGCAGGTCGAAGAGATGACAATTTTACTTGAGTGGCCTCATCCTTGATTTGTTGCACACTATAGTAAACCTCCATCTGTCTAACCCAATTATCAAGCCTCTCTACATTGACTTCACCATCATACATAGGTAATTCAAAATTCACATCAAGCTTAAGTAAAAGCATTTCTTGTTTATGTTTATGGGAATGTTTTCTTGCGGTGGACTTAGAACTTGAACTTGAAGAAGAAGAATAAGTTGATGGAGAAGGAGGAGTTTGAGGAGGATCCTCTCCTTCTTCACTTTTGACCTTTGAATATTAACCTAGAATCAGTATCTTCCAATCCAAGTAATCTCCATATAGAACCTTCACCATCTCTGACTTTGTGAAGAAAGTCTTTCGAAACTCTTTCTCCTCATGAGAAAGTCCCTCTTCCAATGTCATATTCTCACTATGAGAAGTTCTCTTTCTCGATCCAATATCAGGATTCTCTTCAACAATATCTCCTTCACCACGATTCAACCTTTCGTTGGTAATCATGCTAACTCAAAAATCAACCATCAACTAGCTTTGATACTACTTGATTCGAAAATATCTTTTAAAGACTATGGTTGTGTTTTAAAACATGAGTTAAATAACCATTTAGGAATTTGATGAAAGAGGAAGAATTTAATGATGTAATATAGTAGCCATAATAAGATATACATATCTGGAAATAATTACAAAGAAACAACAAACCATAACAACAAAATTTCATAACAGAGTTCGACAATCTCACCTACATCTCTGGGCCTTTGTCTCAATGGGTGAGGGATTCATATTTCTCTTCAAATCTTAAAAAGTACATCATAATAATTTTAAATGTATTACAAACTAATTTGTCTGTGTTCTTCTAGATATCAAGAACCCATCACAACCGACGACACTAAAAATGGATGAACGAAGCTCCAGAAATGGCCTGTAAATTTTCTCTCCTCAATGGCTTCCCTACATAAAAATGGCTTTGGATTTAAAATTATTCATCATTTTCCCTATTATAAACCTCCCTTAAGGCTGCCAATAACCTCTAGTTTATATAGGCTTGAATTTGGCAACAAAATACCAACGTCTCCCCAAGATATGGCCTCGAAAAGGGCTTCAGATCCTCCAATAATGGCCAAAATCTCCTAAAACTAGCTAAAAATCAATTAAAAACTTTAACATAAGTTAACAAAACCCAAAATTTGACAAAATGCAAGGCACAACCCCTTTTCTCCATGCCCCTAGGCATATAGGGCACTTCCATATGGCCCTGGGCTAAGATGGCGCGCTAGCCCCTCCAGAAAATACCATTGGTCATGTGGCTACAACCCATGTGGCCACGCTCAAATACCTCCATGCACCTTAACTATTTTCTCTAGCCCTCGGTCAAGCACCCTGGTCAGTGGGCTAGTAGGGTCGACCATGCACTAAACCATAATTCTACATGCCAAATGATATAGTGCATGGTCATATGTGAGGGTTACATGGTAAAGCATCCGGGGGATGATTCATATGCAATAACCTCGTGCCAAAATATAAAGGAGTGGCCACATGATAAGTTCTTGTGGTAGTTTGCATTGGGGGATGGGGCTAGGCCACAACCTTTTACTCTGCCATCTGACTCTCCACTACAATTCAAATAATATATTTGAACATAGAGTATTAAGAACCAAAGTGGGCGGGTTGGTAGCCCAACCCTGCCAAGTATTTCCACCCAGACTGGAAGTCATGGGTTCAACTATGGTGGAATCCATACAATTTTTCCCAGCTGCTAATCAATGGAGGGGTTCCATGCTGCAGCCCAAGACTGGGCCATGTGGCACCATACCATTCGCTCAAAAATATGCCATGTGTCAGAGCATGATTAAACCACTTGTCTACCCAGTCAACATGCTAATGTAACTTCCACATCACTGTACGTCCATACGACCTGTACAGTCAGCTGCCAAGTCAACACTGTACTAACTGCACAATCATCAAAAGTTTTCTTGTTTGGAAAAATCAACAGACCATGATATCTTTTATATAAGGTGTTTGTTTGAGCTCGTTCAAGTTGCATTGGGTTCATATCGACGAATCCTATGCACACATTCGTTTTGAAGCGATTATGGGCACTTTTATTTTTAGCCCTTCCTAGACACATTTTGGTTCTTGGATCCATTTTGGATCACACCTTCCCACTAATACTTTTTGGTCCTCCAAAATGATACTAACTAGTCATCAATTGCAGGATAGGCCACCCCACTTTTTCTCTATCTTTAGACTCTATCCTATGCACCTGTCTCGTCAAGATCTACTGTAAAACAACCATGATAACTGATAGTATATTGTTAGCCACATGTACTATGTCACATCTTACTGAAGCCACTATCATCATGTTGACAACATTACTAATGATAACATTAGAAATATGACTCAAAATGAGCCAATATGTTTGTAATACTTGCACGACATTAGCTTATCTTGAAGCAAAGTATGATTGAACTTCCATTCTACAATTATCTCATGTTCTTGCTTAAGATCAATTACTTGATTTGGGACAAATATAGGTGTGTTTCTTGCATGAAATGCCTTTCTTAATTGTTCCATTGTTTGAAGAGATTGATTTTCTTTTAAATGATGAGCATGTACAACATATTCCTTGCCTTCTTTGATTAGATATTGATTTTGTACCTTGTACAAGATTGTTTTGCGATCATACAAATAATGACTGCCTAAGACCATTCCACATTCATTTAGTGGCACCACATCGCATGTTACCTCATCCATAGACTTAGATGAAATTGCAAACGTTAATGTGCATTGCTTTGTTATGTGCAATTTATGATTGTTTCTTATCCATTTAAGTGAACAAGGTTTATGATGCATCTGAGTGTTTAATCCCAATTACTTAACCACTTCCTCTGAAATCAAGTTAGATTGAGATCCACTATCTATCAATGTGTTGACCTTAGTATGTCTCATTATGACCCTTAAGTGAAACAATTTACTTCTAGAATCAAATCCATCACCAATTTTACCTGTCAAACCAACCACTGAGATTTTAGATTCATCACCCGAATATAATCCCAAGTCTATTGGTCATGTTTCTACTCCAAATATTTTCCTCCCTTTCCTTTATTTGAACCAGTTCGGTCTCTTCTGTCGATGCAATTTCCAGCAATGGTCATCATCATGCCCTTCTTTCTTGTAATGCTTGCAAGTCAACTTCTCTTCCTTTCTTGCCACTGAATTTTCTTTCTTTCCATTCCACTTTCTTTTGTCCTCTTTTCTCAAAGATGATTCCCATGATACACCAACTCCTGTTTTCCCTACCTCAATGTATGTTTCTTGAACAAAAACCTCATCAATATTAGTAGGTCCAAACATAGATACAGTGTTACGAATATGTGCACGTAAACCTCCTATATACTTCATAAGCGTTTCTTGGGTATGTAATGGAATGTCTAACAGTAATGCCATGTTACAAAATTCATCTGTGTATTCTTTCATTGTTTGGTCCTTTCTTAGTGTAAGAGCTTGCCATTCAATTAAATCCTTATCTTTATAACCCAAAGGATAAAAAAATTTTCTAAGTGCAGAAACAAAAACTTTCCATGATGGAAATACATTACCCACTTGTTGTGTGCCATTTTGCAACTTGATTTTGTTGAATTACTGAGAGGGGGGGTGAATTAGTAATAGAGAGATCTAATCCTTTTTAACCATATAATACAAGTGTTATATCAATGTAGAATTATCATTCAATGACTGCAGAGTAAATAAGCAATGAACAAATGAACAATCATACACATACACAATACACCACTGTTTTACATGGAAACCAAAAGTGGGAGAAAACCACAAAATGTTTTTTCTTATATGTCTTGAAGAATTACATTCATTGGAAGCACCAAATTCCATGTTTTCTAGTTGCAGCTGGAAGGAGGCTCCAGCCCCCTAGTTTCTCAGGCTACAACCTGAGGGAGGCTCTAACTCCCCAATTCTCTGGCTACAACTAGAAGGAGGCTACAACCCCCTATGTTCTTTGGATACAACTGGAAGGTGGCTACAACCACCTGTCCTTGCCCCGTCATACCGCCCTGAATTAGAAGTAGAATGATGGAAACACTATCACAATATCACTGTGAGATATACCATTTTTCAACTGTATCAACCTATACCATTGACCTGCATCCAACCTGTACAACTTCCCTGTAATCAATCTGTACCTGAATTGAACATGTATCAAAAAAATAAAACAGGTACACAACCTGTAGTGCTGCAACACATGTATGTATGTGCCCTATCTGTTATGAAACCCATGTATTTACGCGACCAAACTGTTATGCAACCTGCATATGCCTTCTGAAAACTAGGGTTTTCTTTCTTATGAAAACTTGTGACCCTGTGTAACTTCTTTCACATAGAACTGTAACCTGTCACTGCATCCAGACTGTATCTATACCCTGTGCATGCATCCTCATACATATATCTCTCTAGTCATGTACCAAAAGAGTGTGTAATCATGAATAAGTATAATAACCCTCACATGATCTAAACTTCAAACCCTTTTTGATCTTCAGCCTCTCAATACATCAACCAATACAAGATCTCAAACATATAGCACAAAAAACCTTAGCCATATGCCAAGAAATACAATATGTGCCTCAACAAGAAGTATCAATGATAAATATACCAGTAATGTATTTCTGTAGATCTGACTTATACAGAAGATCCCATGTAGCCACTAGTCTTTCTAGGGAGAATCCTTAGATCTCCAAAACCATTTCTCATGTATACATCAAAATCCAACTATTCATAGAAATAAGACATACCTTTTGAACCAATGGATAGATATGATGTATCTGAGCATTGTAGACCTTCCTCGGAGCTTGATCTCAAAATCTAGAACCTCTGCATCTTCATCTTCTCAAGTTTCCATGGATTTACCAACATGTACGCATCTGTCTGACCCAATTATCAAGCCTCTCTGCATTTACTTCACCATCATACATAGGTAATTCAAATTTCACATCAATCGTAAGTAAAAGCATTTTTTGTTTATGTTTATGGGAATTTTTTCTTGCAGTGGATTTAGAACTTGAAGAAGAAGAAGAAGAAGAAGTTGATGGAGAAAGAGGAGGTGAAGGAGGAGTCTGAGGAGGATCCTCTCCTTCTTCACTTTTTACCTTTGAATATTCACATAGAATTGGTCTCTTTCGATTCAAGTAATCATCATATAGAAACTTCACCATCTCCGACATGGCAAAGAAAGTCTTTCAAAACTCTTTCTCCTCATGAGAAAGTACCTCTTCCGATGCTATCTTCTGACTTTGAGAGGTTCTCTTTCTCGATCCAATCTGAAGATTCTCTTCAACAAGCTCTCCTCCACCATGATTCATCCTTTCCCTGATAATCATGCAAACTCAAAAACCAACCGTCAACTAGGTCTAATACCACTTGATCTGAAAAGATATTTTAAAGACTATGGTTGAGTTTTAAAACATGAGTTAAATAACCATTTAGGAATTTGATGAAAGAGGAAGAATTTAATGATGTAGTATAGTAGCCATAATAAGATATACAGATCTAGAAATAAGCACAAAGCAACAACAAACCATAAAAACAAAAGTTGATAATGGAGTTCGGCAATCTCACTTACATCTCTTGGCCTTTGTCTCAGTGGGTGAGCCTTTCTTATTTCTCTTAAAAGTTTAAAACGTATATCATACAAATGAAAAATGGATTACAAACTGATTTGGCTGTGTTTTTCTAGATCTCAAGAACCCATCAGAACTGACGACACTGAAAACGGATGAAAGAAGCTCCCGAAAATGGCCCGCAAAGTTTCTCTCCTCAATGGCTTCCCTGCATAAAAATGGCTTTGGATTTACAATTCTTCAACATTTTCCCTATTCTGAACCTCCCTTAAGACTGCCAAGAACCTTTGGTTTATATAGGCTTGAATTTGGCATCAAACTCCCAACTTCCACCCAAGATCTGGCCTAAAAAAGGGTTCCACATCCTCCAATAATTTCCAAAATCTCCCAAAATTGGCTAAAAATCAATTAAAATCTTTAACATAAGGTCAAAAAACCCAAAAATTGACAAAATGCATGGCACAACCCCTTTTCTCCTTGCCCCTGGGAATATAAGGCTTTTCCATATGGCCCTGAGCTAGGCTGGCACGCTAGCCCCTCTAGAAAAGGCCCCTGGTCCTGTGGCTACGACCCATGTGGCCACACTCCAATACCTCCACGCGCCTCAAATATTTTCTCTGGCACCCGGTCAGGAACCCTGTTCGGTGGGCTAGCCTAACCGACTGGGGCTAACCCATAATTTCGCGCACCAAACGATATAGTGCAGGGTCATATGTGACAGTTACATGGGAAAGCATCGAGGGGCTGAGTCATATGCAATAACCACGTGCCAAAATATAAAGGAGTGGAAACATGGTAAGCTCATGTGGTAGTTTGCACCGGGGGCTAGGTCTAGGCCCTAGCCCTTTACTCCACCATCCGACTCTGCACTGCAATTCAAATAATATATTTGAACATAGAGTATTAAGAACTAAAGTGGGTGGGGTGGTAGCCCGATCCTACCAAGTATTTCCTCCCCAACCAGAGGTCACGGGTTCAACTCTGGTGGAGTCCATACAATGTTTCCCAACTTCTAACCAATGGAGGGGTGCCACGTGGCAGCCCAAGACTAGGCCACGTGGCAGCATACCATTCGCTCAAAAATATTCCATGTGTCAAAGCATGATTGGACCACCTGTCTGCCAAGTTAGCATGCCAAGGTACCTACCATGTCATTGTACGACCTGTACAATCAACTTCCATGTCAGCACTGTACAGAGTGCATAGTCATCAAAATTTTGCTTGTTTGGCAAAACAAACAGATCGCGATATATTTTGCATATGGTGTCTGTTTGAGATCGTTCAAGTTGTGTTGGGTTCGTATCGACGGGGCCTATGCACACCTCCTTTTTGAAGAAATTCTAATCACTTTTAGTTTTAGGCCTTCCTGGACCCATTTTGGTTCCTGGATCCATTTTGGATCACACCTCCCCACTAAGACCTTTTGGTCCTCCAAAAGGCTACTAACCAGTCATCAATTGTGGGATAGGCCACCCCACTTATTCTTTGTCTTTAAACTCTATCATGTGCACCTGTCTCATCAAGATCAACTGTAAAACAACCATGATAACTAACATCATATTGTTAGCCACATGTACTCTATCACATCTTACTAAAGCCACTATCATCCATGTTGACAACATTACTAATGACAACATCAGAATATGACTGCAAATGAGCCAATATGTTTGTAATACTTGCATGACATTAGCTTATCTTGAAACAAAGTATGATTGAAATTCCATTCTACAATCATCTCATGTTCTTTCTTAAGATCAATTACTTGATTTGGTACAATTATAGGTGTGTTTCTTGCATGAGATACCTTTCTTAATTGTTCCACTGTTTGAAGAGATTGATTTTCTTTTAAATGATGAGCATGTACAACATATTCATTGCCTACTTTGATTAAGTGATATTGATTTTTTTCCCTGTAGAATATTTCTTTGTGATCATACAAACAAGGGCTTCCTAATACCATTCCACATTCATTTAGTGGCACCACATCACATGTTACCTCATCCACAAACTTAGATGAAATTGCAAACTTTAATTTGCATTTCTTTGTTATGTGCAATTTATGATCGTTTCTTATCCATTTAAGTGAGTAAGGTTTATGATGCATCTCAGTGTTTAATCCCAATTGCTTAACCACTTCCTCTAAAATCAAGTTAGATTGAGATCCACTATATATAAATGTGTTGACCTTATTATGTATCATTATGACCCTTAAGTGAAACATTTTACTTCTAGAATCAAATCCATCACCAATTTTACCTGTGAAACCAAGCGCTAATATTTTAGATTCATAACCCGAATCCGATCCCAAGTCTGTTGGTTAAGGTGCTACTACAACTGTTTGCCTCCCTTTCCTTTCGTTGAACCACTTTGGTCTCTTCTCAGGATGCAATTTCCATCAATGGTCATCATCATGCCCTTATTTCTTGCAATGCTTGCAAGAGAGCTTCTCTTCCTCTCTTGCCACTGAATTTTCTATCTTGTCATTCCACTTTCTTTTGTCCTCTTTTCGCGAAGACGATTCCCTTGATACACCAACTCCTATTTTCCTTGCCTCAATGTATTTTTCTTGAACAAAAACCTCATCAATATTAGTAGGTACTAACATAAATGTAGTGTTACGAATATGTGCAGGTAAACCTCCTATATGCTTCATAAGAATTTCTTGGGTATGTAATGGAAGGTCTAACATTAATTCCATCTTACGAAATTCATCTGTGTATTCTTGCACTATTTGTCCCTTTCTTAGTTTAAGACCTTTCCATTCAATTAAAGCCTTCTCTTTATAACCCAAATGATAAAAAAAAATTCTAAGTGCAAAAACAAAAACTTTCCATGATGGAAATACATTACCCACTTGTTGCATGCCATTTTGCAACTTGCTTTTGTTGGATTACTGAGAGGTGGGGTGAATCAAGAATAGATAAATCTAATCCTTTTTAACCATATAATCCAAGTGTTATATCAATGTAGAATTATCATCCAATAACTGCAGAGTCAATAAGCAATGAAAAAATGAACAATCATACACATACACAGTACACCAGTGTTTTCTGTGGAAACCCAACGTAGAAGAAAACAACAAAATGATTTTTCTTATATTTCTTGAAGAATTACATTCATTAGAAGCACCAAATTCCTTTGTTTTCCACAAGCAACTGGAAGGAGGCTCCAACCCCCTATTTTTTTTGGATACAACTTGAGGGAAGCTCCATGATCTAGAATCAGATCTAGGAGGTGCCCTAGGTCCTTAAAAGGCTCAAAAATTAAAGTTCTCGAAATTGAATGAAACCAATTCCATTGCAATGGGCTCGCTGCGCTGATTTCGACCATATATTTACTTTCTAAAATAGATGTTGTATGCGAGAGTTATCTCACTCTGACCATTTTCCCAAACAGGTCAACAGGCAAAAACGTCAATGTTGACATCAACATGACATCATCATGATAACGTAAGATGAGACATGTGGCAACACATAAGCAGTTTAACTGAGCACAGGGAAGATCCACTCAATAGTTGACAAGTGGCACTATTCAGAAAATGAAGAGGTTCCATGTGGCCTATACGTGGGCTGCCACATGGAACCCTGTCACTGGATGGTTGTATACAAGTTTTTGGGGCTCATGGGATTCGAATCCATGACCCATTACTCGAGCGCATGCCTTGGGAAAGGTTCATTAGCCAATGCGCCATATTGGTACTAGTTTAATATAACCCACTAAATATTATATAAAGTGCATAATGTTAAGAAGGCGGAAGGGGGTTGGGGGCCAAGCCCCAACCCGTGGATATATACACACCATAGAACCACCATTGTGGGCGCACTCCACCATACAAGTAAACAAAGGGGGCGTGAATATTGAACCTTCCACTTTACATATCATGGGCTATATCGTATACTGGGTGCATTATGTGGGCGCTTGGCCACCTTATAAACCATGTGACCCTATGTATGTGCACACACCCAACCCCCTTGGGATAATTTTGATATTTGGTTATAAAATGGATTTTTTACCCTATGTTAGTGGATTTTATTTGATTTTATGCTTGTTATTGAATATTTTTGGCCAATATTTGGGGATATTAGGCCCTTTTTGAGACCATATCTTGGGAGGAAGTTGGTGGATGATAAACAACTCTAGATCTATATAAACTAGGCCTTCTTGAGGCCATGGGAGGGGATTCCAAGTAAAGTTATGCTGAAGGAAATCTAGGACAAAGCCATTTTTATATAGGGAAGTTGTTGGGGAGCGCACCTTTGTGAGCCATTTCTGGGATCTCTGGTCATTTGATTTGAGTGTCGTTTCTTCTATTGGGTTCTAGAGATCTGGGAGAAAAATACCAAATCAATATTGTATCCTTTTGGCACTACTGTGATTTACTTATTGAGATTTGAACAGAAATAAAGAAACCTCACCCACTAAGACAAAATCCCAGAGACGTAGGCGAGATTATCGAACTCCGTTATCAGATTGGTGTTATGGTTTTCCGTTGTTTATTGCTTCATTTTAGTTTTGTACATGATTATGTGGCTGTGATAACTTCTCATCTCTTCTTCCTCTTTCATTAATATTCCTAATTGGTTAATCAGTACATGCTTAATAACTCAACCATAGTCATGTAAAAGATATTTTCGGATCACTCCAACTCCCCAATTCTCTGGCTACAACCAGAAGGATGTTACAACCCCCTATTTTCTCCAGCTACAACTAGAAGTTGGCTGCAACCACCTGTCCTTGACCCATCTGACCACGCTGACTTAGAAGTAGAATGATGGAAACACCGTCACACTATCACTGTGAAATATACCACTATACAACTATATCAACATGTACCACTAACCTAACCCCAACCTGTACAACTGCCATGTAATCAATTTGTACTTGAACTGAACATGTATCAACAAAATACAATAGGTACGTGACCTGTAGTGTTGCACCACATGTATATATGTGCCCTATCTGTTATGCAACCCACATATGTACATGGCCAAACTGTTATGAAACCTATGTATGCCTTCTAAAAACTAGGGTTTTCTTTCATCTGAAAACTTATGACCATGTGTAACTTTTTTCACATAGAGTTGTAACTGTCACTACATCCAGTCTATATCTATACCATGTGCATGCATCCTCATACATATCTTTCTCTAGTTATGTGAAAAAAGTGTGTGTAATCATGAATAAGTATAATAACCCTCACATGATCTAGAATTCAAACCCTTTATGATATTCAACCTCTCAATACATCAACCAATACAAGCTCTCAACCATATATCACAAAAACCCTTAGCCATATGCCAAGAAATACAAGATGTTCCTCAACAAGAAGTATCAATTATAAATATACCATCACTGTATTTCTGTAGATCTGACTTATATAGAAGATCCCATGCAACCAGTAGTCTTTCTAGGGAGAATCTTCAAATCTCCAAAACCATTTCTCATGCATACATCAAAATCCAACTATTCATAGAAATAATACATAATGTTTGAACCAATGGATAGATCTGATGTATCTGAGCATTGTAGACCTTCCTGGGATCTTGATCTCAGAATCTAGAACCTCTACATATTTATATTCTCAAGTTTCCATGGCTTTACCAACATGTACGCACCATAATACAATGCCAACCCACGTACGCCTCAATATGAATGCACCTTAATACATTGTCAACCCGCGTACACCTAAGAAAATAGGGTTTTTTAGTATTCATTGTAATTCCAAGAATTTCAGCGTCAACCGTTCATACTACCTCAGAATTTCACAACTTCAGATGTATCAATGAGTACTTGCAATAAGCCTCACACCAGAAAATATATTCTATGTGTTCAAGTGTGATTAAATGAGAGAGCCTTGCCTCTTATTTATACATTCATGTAGCATCCCACTTTCCTTATTTTACGGATTTCTGCATTAACTTTATTATTTAAATAATTTATTTTGCAAACACTTTGACTTTTTGGGGCTTCTAGATGACTCATGAGGGTCCTCCAACTTCACATGGCTATAATTCTCTAATCGTGAGGAGTTATGTGATGTTCCACATACCACAAGAAATTGCATGACAAGAACTATCTATCTAGGATAGTTTCACTGACAAAATCACTGACCTTCATCTCATTATTCCACAATTGAGCATGGGTTCTCTAACCATACTTCTAGGATAACTCAATCCACAAAACATCTTCCCATGAGGGCTTTCAACATAAGGGGACCACTTTGGAGTTCATCCATTTGTTCTTCTTATTAACCATGAAAATACAATAATGAGACATCTTTACATCAAACAAACTTGGGTCCATTACCCAAACCTTTTTTCTATTGAAATTTGCTACCATACTTTTTTCAAGGGTTGACATCAATGAAAACCAATCTTAATCAACAACTTTGCCACCAAATGAGTGTTGTTCCTGCAAGTCAAAGTGATGCCAATTTGATTTGAGTGGCCTCATCCTTTATTTGTTGCACACTACAGTAAACCTCCATCTATCTGAACCAATTATCAAGCCTCTCTACATTTACTTCACCATCCTACATAGGTAATTCAAATTTCACATCAATCTTAAGTAAAGGAATTTCTTGTTTATGTTTATGGGAATTTTTTCTTGCGGTGGATTTAGAAATTGAACTTGAATAAGAAGAAGAAGTTGATGGAGAAGTAGGAGGTGAAGGAGGAGTTTGAGGAGGATCCTCTCCTTCTTCACTTTTGACCTTTGAATATTCACCTAGAATCGGTCTCTTTTGATCCAAGTAATCTTCATATAGAACCTTCACCATCTCCAACATGGTGAAGAAAGTCTTTCGAAACTCTTTCTCCTCATGAGAATGTCCCTCTTCCGATTCTATCTTATCACTTTGAGAAGTTTTCTTTCTCGATCCATTCTCAGGATTCTCTTCAACAAGCTCACCTTAACCATGATTCATCCTTTCCCTGGTAATCATGCAAACTCAAAAACCAACCGTCAACTAGCTCTAATACCACTTGATTCGAAAATATCTTTTAAAGACTATGGTTGAGTTTTAAAACATGAGTTAAATAACCATTTCGGAATTTGATGAAAGAGGAAGAATTTAATGATGTAATATAGCATCCATAATAAGATATACAGATCTAGAAATAAGCACAAGGCAACAATGTTGGCATAGGGGCAAACCTAGCACTCAACTCAAACAACACAGCAACAAACCCTAACTATTGGCCCTTTCGAAAACACCTGCGAAGAAGATGAAGTTTCACCTGAAGTAGCAATAGGGGGGTTGCAGGACACATGTGTCTACAACTAGAGGAAATGAAAAATGATTCCAGAACAAAAACACAATGTAACCTAGAGGTTCTTTAACAGTATTATAATTATCTTCACGAAGTTAGATTATACCTCCTATATTTAATATGGAAACAATAATGCAATAATAATATAATAGATAGAAAATAACACAATATCAACAACAAACAACAACAAGATTTACATGGTTCACCCTCTCCCTAGGGATACATCCACAAAACTGTGTTTCTTGATATATTAGATGAAAACATACAATTCTATCTTCTTACTTAGCTGCAGATCCTTCCCTCTCTTACTCTTTCTCTCCCTTATCTGCGCACTCAGTTGCAGGGTTGATCTTTGCACCCAATTGAAGATACATAATACAGACACAAAACACTTCTATCTCTTGACAATGATAACCAATGACCAACAATCACCAATAATCAACCCTCTTGACTCTTATATACCTTTATTTATACATTACATGACTCTTGGACAAACTTAGACCAAAGCCTAAGTGTCAAAACCCTAGGTCCACATGACCCGCATTTTAAAGGCTTGCTGGCAACCAATTCACATTTTTCTACTGTCCTTATAAGCTGCCTACATTGGTGTTTTTCAAACCTTGATTTTCATTGCAATTCTCGAATAAAATGACACTATTATTTTTGCGTTATTTTCACACTTACCTTCATTCATGTTTTCACGACTGCAAGCGTGAAAACTTGGTTTTTGAAGTTGCATTAAAATCATCACTGGATTGTTGTAATCATTCTTGTCGATATGCCCATTGTGTTTCCAATTTACTTATCGTTATACAGTTGGCAAGACCCCTTGATATATACTCATTTGGCATTTTTTGATTGATTATAAAATTTCATTTTATGAGGGATTGAGTTTGTGATGCATTGGTGATTTGATTTATATGTTCTTTGATCGATTCACTTGACACATTGGTTTTATGAAAACACATTGGTGTTATGGTTAAACCCTTGATATAAATCGTTTCATACAACACATAGCTCATATAACCAAACCTTTGGTGTGATTTCGATTTATTACTTTGGTTTTGAAACTATAACTATGGCTCGCGCAAATTTTTGGTCCACTTACCATATATCCATTGGTTGATTGAAATGGCATAGTTTTTAACACATATGCATTGTGATATGCATAGCTAAAAGCGTCGGCGGTTGTACTGTGGGTAATGACTATTCTGCATGGGCCGAAATACCTCCACCACCTTCGCATGTTCTATCATAAATGTTTTCCCCCCTATCCCGGTTCACCTTTGCTAGTTTCGAGTAAGCCTGTGAGTGTTCTACCCCTGCGTAGGCTATTTTCAAACCCTGGCCCGTTCACATCGCTCACCGTGTGCTCCTGTCTATGGCACCGGTGGTGCGAATAGAGCCAAATGGTAGTCAATATCTGTTACTGTTCGATGATGCCCGAAAGGATTTAGAAGACAGTGGTTGGCTCGTGTTTATACAGAGGTTCGAGGGCTTCAACCTTACGGTTTCCCAACAATTCACCCTCACCTTTGATGGGTGTAGGGCTAAGGTAGGTGACATTCAACTTGAACTCAATGAAGAATTCATAAGCTCTGCTATAGAGTTAGTAGCCACAGGCTAGCGATGGTTTAAAAACTCCAAAGTTGATGAGGTGCCATGGCCATTACTATTCGTATCAAGGAAGGTTGTCTCCTGTGATAAATGTATGTCTATTTCCACCCTTAAACCCAGGTGGCACGATCTTTTGGTGATTGCGAAACAATTTATGACCTGTGAAGGTTGGTATGGCTTAGTATTTTTGTATCACCTTCAGCTATTAATGAATTTCATGGGCTATCCATTGAACATGCCATTTTACTTCTTGCATAGTCTTTACAAGATGGCAAAGAGATTCAAACGCGAGAAGGCTGATAGCAGCCTGTTTCACCATGGCTTGATTAGACTCATCGTCATCCACCATTTAAACCTTCACGGCTATAATTGGCAAGCCTTTCTATCCATAAATGGCTTTGTTGGTCCAAATTCTGTCCAAATTGATAAAACCGTGGTTAGTGAGACTATGGTCGGGCCACCCGTGCCATTTCATGTTCTCCTACCCCCTGCCAAACCCTCGGTTTTCCCTGACATCGACCTACCCGACATCATAGCAGACAAGACTGAGG
The DNA here is from genome assembly GCA_032191745.1 of Picea mariana. Taxonomy (NCBI): domain Eukaryota; kingdom Viridiplantae; phylum Streptophyta; class Pinopsida; order Pinales; family Pinaceae; genus Picea; species Picea mariana. Next base: position 94,250 of record JASDQU010104857.1, on the reverse strand, counting down.
CTGTAAAGAAGCCTGTGGGTAGGAAGGTCAAGGGTAATCCTACTGTCGACAGCAAGGGTAAAAAGAATGCTCGATTGATATCGAGACTTGCCCAGAGTAAACCTAAGCCAAACGTCGATCAAAAGCCCATAGTTCTGAGCAAGGACTCGGACTCCGATATCGAGCATTTCCTGGATGAAGAGTACCCCTATTCCCATGGACTATGCTCCGAGAAACCCTATGACTATGTTTCTAATCTACCCCCTTGTCTAAAGAACAATATTAACTACCCAGGAATCAAGCTACGTAATGAAACCCTCGGTGATTTAAACAAACCCTCGCCTGCAATTTTGAAGCCCGAGCAGACATCATGCATCCAATGCAATGTGTGGCTAGAGCATTATTACACTGACGTTCCCTTATTACAGTCGAAGATCAAATATTTAGAGAACCAAGTTACAGTGTTGTCGAGAGAAAGGGACAAGCTTCAAGCTAATGACAAGAAACATAAAACCACTGGTTCAATCGTCTTTAGGAATGTCGAATCGGCAACAACCTTCGTCAATTCCAAACTATCATAATCGAAGCCATTTCTTATTGTCCAGGTATGAA
>JASDQU010104857.1:61085-93609 GCA_032191745.1 Picea mariana | reverse complement strand
TTTACTTCTAGAATCAAATCCATCACCAATTTTACCTGTGAAACCAAGCGCTGATATTTTAGATTCATCACCCGAATCCGATCCCAAGTCTGTTAGTTGAGTTGCTACTACAACTGTTTGCCTCCCTTTCCTTTCGTTGAACCACTTCGATCTCTTCTCAGGATTCAATTTCCATCAATGGTCATCATCATGCCCTTATTTCTTGCAATGCTTGCAAGAGAGCTTCTCTTCCTCTCTTGCCATTGAATTTGCTATCTTGTCATTCCACTTTCTTTTGTCCTCTTTTCGCGAAGACGATTCCCTTGATACACCAACTCTTGTTTTCCCTGCCTCAATGTATGTTTCTTGAACAAAAACCTCATCAAGATTAGTAGGTACTAACATAAATGCAGTGTTACGAATATGTGCAGGTAAACCTCCTATATACTTCATAAGAATTTCTTGGGTATGTAATGGAATGTCTAACATTAATTCCATCTTACGAAATTCATCTGTGTATTCTTGCACTATTTGTCCCTTTCTTAGTTTAAGACCTTTCCATTCAATTAAAGCCTTCTCTTTATAACCCAAATGATAAAATTGTTTTCTAAGTACAGAAACAAAAACTTTCCATGATGGAAATACATTACCCACTTGTTGCATGCCATTTTGCAACTTGCTTTTGTTGGATTGCTGAGAGGGGGGGTGAATCAGGAATAGAGAAATCTAATCCTTTTTAACCATATAATCCAAGTGTTATATTAATGTAGAATTATCATCCAATAACTGCAGAGTAAATAAGCAATGAAAAAATGAACAATCATACACATACACAGTACACCAATGTTTTATGTGGAAACCCAACGCAGAAGAAAACAACATAATGATTTTTCTTATATTTCTTGAAGAATTACATTCATTAGAAGCACCAACTTCCTTTGTTTTCCACAAGCAACTGGAAGGAGGATCCAACCCCCTATTTTCTCTGGATACAACCTGAGGGAAGCTCCATGATCTAGAATCGGATCTAGGAGGTGCCCTAGGTCCATAAAAGGCTCAAAAATGAAAGTTCTCAAAATTGAATGAAACCAATTCCAGTGCGATGGGCTCACCACACTGATTTCGACCATATATTTACTTTCTAAAATGGATGTTGTATGCGAGAGTTATCTCACTCTGACCATTTTCCCAAATAGGTCAACAGGCAAAAACGTCAATGTTGACATCAACATGACATCATCATGATGATGTAAGATGAGACACGTGGCAACACATAAGCAGTTTGACTGAGCACAGAGAAGATCCACTCAACAGTTGACAAGTGGCACTATTCCGAAAATAAAGAGGTGCCATGTGGCCCATACGTGGGCTGCCACATGGAACCCTATCACTGGATGGTTGTATACAAGTTTTTGGGGCTCATGGGATTCGAATCTATGACCCATTACTCGAGCGCATGCCTTGGGAAAGGTTCATTAGCCAATACGCCATATCGGTACTAGTTTAATATAACCCACTAAGTATTATATAAAGTGCATAATGTTAAGAAGGTGGAAGGGGGTTGGGGGCCAAGCCCCAACCCGTGGATATATACACACCATAGAACCACCATTGTGGGCGCACTCCACCATGCAAGTCAACAAAGGGGGCGTGAATATTGAACCTTCCACCTTACATATCATGGGCTATATCATATATTGGGTGCATTATGTGGGCGCTTGGCCACCTTATAAGCCATGTGACCCTATGTATGCGCACACACCCAACCCCCTTGGGATAATTTTGATATTTGGTTATAAAATGGATTTTTTACCCTATGTTAGTGGATTTTATTTGATTTTATGCCTATTATTGAATATTTTTGGCCAATATTTGGGGATATTGGGCCCTTTTTGAGGCCATATCTTGGGAGGAAGTTGGTGGATGATAACCAACTCTAGATCTATATAAAATAGGCCTTCTTGAGGCCATGGGAGGGGATTCAAAGTAAAGTTATGCTGAAGGAAATCCAGGACAAAGCCATTTTTATATAGGGAAGTTGTTGGGGAGCACACCTTTGTGAGCCATTTCTGGGAGCTCTGGTAATCTGATTTGAGTGTCATTTCTTCTATTAGGTTCTAGAGATCTGAGAGAAAAATACCAGATCAGTATTGTAGCCTTTTGGCACTGTTGTGATTTACTTATTGAGATTTGAACAGAAATAAAGAAACCTCACCCACTAAGACAAAGTCCCGGAGACATAGGCGAGATTGCCGAACTCCGTTATCAGATTGGTGTTATGGTTTTCTGCTATTTATTGCTTCATTTTAGTTTTGTACATGATTATGTGGCTATGATAACTTCTCATCTCTTCTTCCTCTTTCATTAAGATTCCTAATTGGTTAATTAGTACATGCTTAATAACTCAACCATAGTCATGTAAAAGATATTTTCGGATCACTCCAACTCCCCAATTCTCTGGCTACAACCAGAAGGACGCTACAACCCCCTATGTTCTCCAGCTACAACTAGAAGGTGGCTGCAACCACCTGTCCTTGCCCCATCCGACCACCCTGACTTAGAAGTAGAATGATGGAAACACTGTCACACTATCACTGTGAAATATACCACTATACAACTATATCAACATGTACCATTGACCTAACCCCAACCTGTACAACTGCCATGTAATCAATCTGTACCTGAACTGAACATGTATCAACAAAATACAATAGGTACGTGACCTGTAGTGCTACACCACATGTATATATGTGCCCTATTTGTTATGAAACCCACGTATGTACATGACCAAACTGTTATGAAACCTATGTATGCCTTCTGAAAACTAGGGTTTTCTTTCATCTAAAAACTTATGACAATGTGTAACTTATTTCACATAGAGTTGTAACCTGTCACTGCATCCAGTCTATATCTATACCATGTGCATGCATCGTCATACATATCTCTCTCTAGTTATGTGCGAAAAGTGTGTGTAATCATGAATAACTATAATAACCCTCACATGATCTAGACTTCAAACCCTTTATGATATTCAACCTCTCAATACATCAACCAATACAAGCTCTCAACCATATATCACAAAAACCCTTAGCCATATGCCAAGAAATACAAGATGTTCCTCAACAAGAAGTATCAATTATAAATATACCATCACTGTATTTCTGTAGATCTGACTTATACAGAAGATCCCATGCAGCCACTAGTCTTTCTAGGGAGAATCTTCAAATCTCCAAAACCATTTCTCATGCATACATCAAAATCCAACTATTCATAGAAATAAGACATAATATTTGAACCAATGGATAGATCTGATGTATCTGAGCATTGTAGACCTTCCTGGGAGCTTGATATTAGAATCTAGAACCTCTACATATTCATATTCTCAAGTTTCCATGGCTTTACCAACATGTATGCACCCTAATACAATGCCAGCCCACGTACGCCTCAATATGCATGCACCTTAATACATTGTCAACCCACGTACACCTAAGAAAATGGGGTTTTTTAGTATTCATTGTAATTTCGATAATTTCAGCGTCAAACGTTCATACTACCTCAGACTTTCACAACTTCAGATGTATCAATGAGTACTTGCAATAAGCCTCACACCAGAAAAGATATTCTATGTGTTCAAGTGTTATTAAATGAGAGAGCCTTGCCTCTTATTTATACTTTCATGTAGCATCCCACTTTCCTTATTTTATGGATTTCTCCATTAAATTTATTATTTAAATAATTTATTTTGCAAAAACTTTGACTTTTTGGGGCTTCTAGATGACTCATGAGGGTCCTCCAACTTCACATGGCTATAATTATCTAATCGTGAGGAGTTATGTGATGTTCCACATACCACAAGAAATGGCATGACAAGCACTATCCATATAGGACAGTTTCACTGACAAATTCACTGACCTTCATCTCATTATTCCACAATTGAGCATGAGTTCTCTAACCATACTTTTAGGATAACTCAATCCACAAAGCATCTTCCCATGAGGGCTTTCAACATAAGGGGACCACTTTGGAGTTCATCCATTTGTTCTTCTTATCAACCATGAAAATACAATAATGAGACATCTTTACATCAAACAAACTTGGGTCCATTACCCAAACCTTTTTTCTACCGAAATTTGCTACCATACTTTTTTCAAGGGTTGACATCAATGAAAACCAATCTTAATCAACAAATTTTCCACCAAATGAGTGTTGTTCCTGCAAGTCAAAGCGATGCTAATTTGATTTGAGTGGCCTCATCCTTTATTTTTTGCACACTACAGTAAACCTCCATCTATCTAAACCAATTATCAAGCCTCTCTACATTTACTTCACCATCCTACATAGGTAATTCAAATTTCACATCAATCTTAAGTAAAGGAATTTATTGTTTATGTTTATGGGAATGTTTTCTTGCGGTGGATTTAGAACTTGAACTTGAATAAGAATAAGAAGTTGATGGAGAAGTAGGAGGTGAAGGAGGAGTTTGAGGAGGATCCTCTCCTTCTTCACTTTTGACCTTTGAATATTCACCTAGAATCGGTTTCTTATGATCCAAGTAATCTTCATATAGAACCTTCACCATCTCCGACATGGTGAAGAAAGTCTTTCGAAACTCTTTCTCCTCATGAGAATATCCCTCTTCTGATTCCATCTTATCACTTTGAGAAGTTCTCTTTCTCGATCCAATCTCAGGATTCTCTTCAGCAAGCTCACCTTAACCATGATTCATCCTTTCCCTGGTAATCATGCAAACTCAAAAACCAACCGTCAACTAGCTCTAATACCACTTGATTCGAAAATATATTTTAAAGACTATGGTTGAGTTTTAAAACATGAGTTAAATAACCATTTAGGAATTTGATGAAAGAGGAAGAATTTAATGATGTAATATAGCATCCATAATAAGATATACAGATCTAGAAATAAGCACAAGGAAACAATGTTGGCATAGGGGCAAACCTAGCGCTCAACTCAAACAACACACAAACAAACCCTAAATATTGGCCCTTTCAGAAACACCTGCGAAGAAGATGAAGTTTCACCTATAGTAGCAATAGGGGGGTTGCAGGACACATGTGTCTACAACCAGAGGAAATCCAAAATGATCCCAGAACAAAAACACAATGTAACCTAGAGGTTCTTTAACAGTATCATAATTATCTTCACAAAGTTAGATTATACCTCCTATATTTAATATGGAAACAATAATGCAATAATAATATAACAGATAGAAAATAACACAATATCAACAACAAAGAACAACAACATTTACGTGGTTCACCCTCGCCCTAGGGATACATCCACAAAACTGTGTTTCTTGATATATTAGATGAAAACATACAATTCTATCTTCTTACTTAGCTGTAGATCCTTCTCTCTCTTGCTCTTTCTCTCCCTTATCTGCACACTCAGCTGCAGGTTTGATCTTTGCACCCAATTGAAGATACATAATATAGACGCAAAACACTTCTCTCTCTTGACAATGATAACCAATGACCAACAATCACCAATAATCAACCCTCTTGACTCTTATATACCTTTATTTATACATTACATGACTCTTGGACAAACTTAGACCGGAGCCTAAGTGTCAAAACCCTAGGTCCACATGACTCGCATTTTAAAGGCTTGTTGGCAGCCAATTCACATTTTTCTACTGTCCTTATAAGCTGCCTACACCGGCGTTTTGCAAACCTTGATTTTCGTCGCAATTCTCGAATAAAATGAAACTATTATTTTTGCGCTATTTGCACACTTACCTTCGTTCATGTTTTCACGACTGCAAGCATGAAAAATTGGTTTTTGAAGTTGCATTAAAATTGTCACTGGATTGTTGTAATCATTCTTGTCGATATGCCCATTGTGTTTCCAATTTACTTATCCTTATATAGTTGGCAAGACCCCTTGATCTGTACTCATTTGGCATTCTTTAATTGATTATATAATTTCGTTTTATGAGTGATTGAGTTTGTGATGCATTGGTGATTTGATTTATATATTCTTTGATCGATTCACTTGACACATTGGTTTTATGAAAACACATTAGTGTTATGGTTAAACCTTTGGTATAAATCGTTTCATACAACACATAGCTCATATAACCAAACCCTTGGTGTGATTTTGATTTATTGCTTTGGTTTTGAAACTATAACTATGGCTCGCACAAATTTTTGGTCCACTTACCCTATATCCATTGGTTGATTGAAATGGCATAGTTTTTAACACATATGCATTGTGATATGCATAGCTAAAAGCGTCGATGGTTGTACTGCGGGTAATGACTATTCTGCATGGGCTGAAATACCTCCACCACCTTCACACGTTCTGTCATAAAGGTTTTCCCCCCTATCCCAGTTCACCTTTTCTAGTTTCGGGTAAGCCTGTGAGTGTTCTACCCCTGCGTAGGCTGTGTTCAAACCCAGGCCTGTTCACATCACTCACCGTGTGCTCCTGTCTATGGCACCAATGGTGCGAATAGAGCCAAACGGTAGTCAAGCTCTGTTACTGTTCGATGATGCCTGAAAGGATTTAGAAGACAGTGGTTGGCTCACGTTTATACAGAGGTTTGAGGGCTTCAACCTTACGGTTGCCCAACAATTCGCCCTCACCTTTGATGGGTGTAGGGCTAAGTTAGGTGACATTCAGCTTGAACTCAATGAAGAATTCATAAGCTCTGCTACAGGGTTAGTAGCCACAAGCCAGCGATGGTTTAAAAACTCCAAAGTTGATGAGGTGTCATGGCCATTACTATTCATATCAAGGAAGGTTGTCTCTTGTGATAAAGGTATGCCTATTTCCACCCTTAAACCTAGGTGGCACAATATTTTGGTGATTGTGAAACAATTTGTGACCTCTGAAGGTCGGTATGGCTTAGTATTCTTATATCACCTTCGGCTGTTAATGAATTTCATGGGATATCCATGGAACATGCCATTTTACTTCTTGCGTAGTCTTTACAAGATGGAAAAGAGATTCAAATGTGAGAAGGCTGATAGCAGCCTGTTTCACCATGGCTTGATTAGACTCATCGTCATCCACCATTTAAACCTTCACGGCGATAATTGGCAAGCCTTTCTATCCAAAAATGGCTTTCCTGGTCCAGAGTTTGTCCAAATCGATAAAGCCATGGTTAGTGAGAATATGGTCAGGCCACCCGTGCCATTTCATGTTCTCCTACCCCTGGCCAAACCCTTGGTTTTCCCTGACATCGACCTACCCGACATCATAGCAGACAAGACTGAGGCTGTAAAGAATCTTGTGGTTGGGAAGGTCAAGGGTAATCCTACTGTCAACAGCAAGGGTAAAAATAATGCTCGATTGATATCGATACTTTCCCGAAGTAAACCTAAGACAAACGTCGATCAAAAGCCCATAGTTCTGAGCGAGGACTCGGACTCCGATATCGAGCATTTCCTGGCTGAAGAGTACCCCTATTCCCATGGCCTATGCTCCGAGCAACCCTATGACTATGTTTCTAATATACCCCCTTGTCTAAAGAACAATACTAACTACCCAGGAATCAAGCTACATAATGAAACCCTCGGTGATTTAAACAAACCCTCGCCTGCAATTTTGAAGGCCGAGCAGACATCATGCATCCAATGCAATGTGTGGCTGGAGTGTTATTACACTGATGTTCCCTTATTACAGTCGAAGATCAAAGCTTTAGAGAACCAAGTTACAGTGTTGTCGAGAGAAAGGGACAAGATTCAAGCTAATGAAAAGAAACAAAAAACGACTGGTTCGATCGTCTTTAGGAATGTCGAATCGGCAACAGCCTTCATCAATTCCAAACTATCATAATCGAAGCTGTTTCTTATTGTCCAGGTATGAATTTCGATATGATTTTTGCTTTATGAATGGCTTGAATTAATATAATGAATTGGTTTTTTGATTTCAATTAGTTCTGTTCATTATTCGAAATGATTCTTTCATAGTTTGATTATAAAAAACGCTTATGTTGTGGATCCTGTACAGGAGATTTTTATGCTAAAATTGGAACACGGTTATGTTTTGATTTGATATGATTTTGTTGTGGTTGGATTCTATCGGCTCTGATTTAGTTCTTATGGTTTGATTTTGGAACGATTTCTTGGGCTTGAATTGGTATGATCCTTTATATGTATTATGCGTCATTATTAGTGACTGGGTTGATAAATACAATGTAATCTCATAAACTTAAAACAACCTTGTTGACTTCGACTTACCAGGAATGACTCTGTTTTGTATTGAATTAATATTCTCATTGGATTCTGGTTACATTCGACCTGTGCTGAATATCTTTTTTCTAAGATTGTGGAGTTGTATTCATTCATAACGTTTCTGTCAGCCCCAAACCGTTTTGATTCGTTCCTGTTTGATTGGATCTGCAAGTGATTACTGTGTGCCACGATTAGAATGATCATTTGTTTATGTTTAGTATAGCTATATCAATTTTAAAAAAAATGATCTTGTTGATTTCATTTGGATTCGACAATAATTTTGTTGATGTCTGAAGCGACATAAGCTATTGCATGGGAAATTTATTTAGCTGGTTACAGTTTGTGTCGATTTCAATTAGTTTATGAAAATGATTTCATTGCTGTCAAGTTATTCAATATGATTCTGTTTACCTGAAATTGTGATAACAAATTGAACAGAGTACATCTATCTTTGTAATCATTTGATTGATCATAATATTGTTTGCTCTCGAATTAGTATTAACAGTTTTTGATTTGAATGATTCGTTTGTTTTCAAATAGCAATTAGATATTTGTTTAGTAGTTTGAATTTAATTCTTTGAGTTTTGAATTGGTTTTAAAATGATTCTGTGTTTGATTTAGACCAGCTACAGAATTGCAAGATTCTTTAGCTAGTCTTCAAAATTAAATTTTTATCAATTTTATCAATAAAATATCCTCTAATATTGTCTATTCTTGTCCTTGTTCAGGTACATACGAATTACCATGATCAATTGGGCATGTTCTAGCAGTTTGGGAGATACTTTGGATATGTTTTTATTTTAGGTTGTTAGTTTAGTCAAACTTGGGAGATTATCTCCAGATTTTCTGTAAATTGTTTTGATAATTCCCACAGGGATGTTTTACCCTGTGGGAGGTCTTTAAATACTTGTCATTTTTTGTAATAAGCCCATCATCATCACTGTGGGAGAACCAGATTATGGATTTATGATTCAGACTGAGATGAAAGTTGATGTCTTGTAACAACTTTCGCTTTCAATATATCAAACTTTTGTTTCAAGTTCTTTGCATATCAGTTTGCAATTGGTTATCGACTACTTTAGCTATCATAATTCTTTGCATGTTGATGTGATTTAATTTATATGCTATCGATATCTGATATCTCTTATTTAAAAACACATCAATTAGTATGCTTCATTTAATGAATTACAGGTTTACCTTTTTCGTTGAATGAATCATCTTCTACAAGTCTTTACACACAGATTTATCTAGCTGCGACGATTTGTAAATTAGAAGATTGTTGTAATTTGTTATGTCTTGTTTGTCCTATTATATATATTTGAAGAGAACAACTGCTTCTTGTTTACAAGAAGTTCGTGGATAATCCGAAGGGGGTTTCTTCCCTCCGAACAGCTAAAACAACTACTGCACACAGGACAAACCTGAAGCGTTACTTCAGGTTAGTTTGTTATATTTTGTTTAATAGTTAATTAGTTAGTATAATATAAGTAGTTTAGATAAATATATTAGTTTAGATACATAGTTAGAATTATTGTTTTAATTTCTTAGCTTAGATAGTTTTTCAGTTTATTTCTTTTTCATAAAATTATAAAAATAAAAAAACAATAGTTTCGTTGTCTCAGGACAGATTACAAATGAGTTTTGCAGGTTTTCATTTAAATCTGTAATTTGTAAATATTGTATATTTGTGATTAAGATTTAATTCTGTTAGTATTTAGATGTTTAATTTCATAGAGTTATTATAATATTAGATAGTAAATTGTATATATAATAGTTTAGATTTGTTTATTAGTTTGTTTTAATTGTTATTTTTCATTTAGATTAGTTAATTTAGAGTAGTTTTATTTTGTTTTCTTAGGACTTAGATCGGCTAACGGAGCTGCTAAACCCATCAGGGTGGGTTATCCCAAACGGCTTTGGTTATTTAGACAACCCCAGACCAGATCCACTCTTCCAGTTGATGAGCGTTCATTTTCGCCCGTCAACAAATGGCGCTAGAAGGAGGGCCTGAAATTTATTAATGGCACAAGGCGGTCGTAAGACTCCTCCACCACCTAATTTCTCACCTATAGTGACAAGAGGTCATTCAAATGATAACATTCCCCCTCAAATAGAAACCACATCAAACAATGATCCACAGATCATAGTTGAACCAGTAACCTCAAATCCTACAGGTGGTGACATACAAGAGATTGTCTGTCAATCTCTTATAAGAAAACATAGTGCCTCAGCCCGTTTGAGGCAACCAAATCGACCTTTGGACCAACCTTTAGATTTATCTGATATCAGAGAACAACTCGGAGGCACTAACCTCACTTTGAACCCTATAGATCCAACCCTCACTCCTGTTTCAGGAGGATCTGGAAGACCACCTTCACCACCTCCATCATCCCCTTCGTCTTCTGGAGAAGACTCCCCTTCTCATCCTTCCACACCCACTACACCAATGGCCAACCAGAACAATATTGCTAGACCTTGGCTCGACCAGGATTCATAGCTGTACCTGGAGCTCAGCATCCCTTACCTAAACATCTAGAGAAATGGCTTCCCAAGTTTGACCTTGACTCAAAACAGATCATTGAAGACCACATTAAAAAGTTTATGTTAGCCATAAGACTCCGCAATGTCGAGCATGAAGATGTAGTCTGTAGGTTGTTTCCTTATACTTTCGAGGGCAATGCCTCTACATGGTACTTTGCCCAGCAACCTCATACTATTGTGTCTTGGGAAACGTTTGAGTCATGCTTTTTGGAAAAGTTCGGAGACGGTAAGCCTCCGGAAGTCCTAGTCATTGAGCTTTCAAACTTAAGGATGAACCCAAAAGAAAAAGTTAAAGACTTTAATCAAAGATTCTTAACACTTAAAAACCAAATCCCTACAGATTCCATGCCTACTGAGAATCTCATAATAGCATACTATACTAAATCTTTGCATCAAAGTATAGCTATTTGGGTTAAACGATCTAAGAAAGACACGTTATTAGAAGCCTTTGAGGAGGCCAGCCAGATTGAAAAATACATACTTAGTCTTAAAGACTCTACTAGCAACGAAACAGAGACTAGTTCATCTTCCAAAAAGAAGATCGAAATCCTCCCTAGACCTACTCAAAGTAAAACACAACCTGAAAGCTCTGATTTAGAAAACTTAACTAAAGTTGTTCAAAAACTATCAAATCAAGTTATAGATTTGAAAAGGATGAACGAAGAAGATTCTTTGAGCAAAGGACCTTACAAACCCCCGTTCAGGAATCCTTTTCCCACCAGCTAACCTAATCCAACCACCGAGGGCCTTAATATATAAAATCTACAATATGCCCTTCAAACGATTCTAGAAGCCCAAGATAACTTGATGCCTCCTGAGATTCCTGAGGAGGTAGTTGAACAAGAGACAGTTCAAGAAGAAGAGTCTTCTCCAAACATTTTTGGACACTTCTCGGATAGCATCTTTCAAGCTAACTTCGAGATAGTTCATCCCTATAATACTAGGAGTAAGACAACAAACAAACCTTCTTCCGAAAACACTACGACTTCGCCTCCAAATCAATCTAAACCAGCTGAGACTAAACAGAGTCATGTGAACCCCAACTTAGATTATGATGTAGTTGAAGATCTTAAAAATTTAAGGGCTAACATTTATGTTGATGAGTTACTGAAATTTCCATCTTTGTTACAAAAAATGTTGCAAAACATCGCAGAGAACGGTAAAAATGGTAATTCAAATAAGGTTGTTCAGAACAAAGTTCCTCAGAAGACTTCCACAAAGAATAATCCTGATCCTCAAGACAAAGGAAGCCTTCCTGTAAATAATGTAAATAATGTAAATAATGTAGATAAATTAGCTTTAGAAACTGTGAGTAAAAAGCCACAAACTACCACCCTTAGCACTCGCAGAAATGTACCTCCATTTTTGTTAACTTTCGAAATCTTTAACAAAAACGTGCACAATTGTATGGTAGACTCAGGAGTGTCATCCAATGTGATGCCATGGTCTGTGTGCCAGAATATTAACGCTGAAGTTGAACCATCCACCTTAAAAATCATTCAGCTTGATTAGACTAATGTTAAAGTTATAGGCGAACTAAAGAATGTGCTTATAAGATTATCGTCTAACCCCAACGTTGATCAAGTTATTGATATTATTGTTGTGAATATTCCAGAAGTGTATGGTTTGTTTTTGAGCAGGGACTGGTCGGAGCAGCTACACAGCTATTTCACAACAGACTAGTCTCACCTATGGCTTCCAGAGAATGGAAAGCCCAACAAGATAAAGGTAAATCATGAACGCTACCTTAAGTTCACGGTCACAGATTTGAACGATCCCAACAAACCATTTACACCTTTTGCTGATTCACCCGAAGTACAAGGGATGGATACCTTTTTTGGAAATTTCATGGTTGAGACTTCAGCTATCACCAATGCAGAACAACAGTCCGAGATTGTAGCATATGTGCAGCCAACAGTTTCTACACAACGATATCATGCACCCGATGAAAATAAAATTTGGTCTCTTTATTTCGACGGGTCAAAGTCCAAAGAAGGAGCTGGTGCAGGCTGCATTATTATCGATCTAGCAGGTAAAAAAACATTTATTGCATGTAGGCTAGAATTTGAATGTACAAATAACACTGCAGAATATGAGGCTTTACTGCAGGGCCTCAGAAAAGCTTTAGACATGAACATTCAAAACTTGACTCTCTTTGGAGATTCTGAAATCGTCGTTAGACAGGTAAGAGATTCTATCCACTGTCTGTCTCCGCATCTTAAAAGCTACCAATCCGAGGTATGGAATTTAATGAATACATTTTCTTCTTTCAATATAAATTCTATTCCTGGATTGAATAACTCTGAAGCTGATCTATTAGCTAACGTAGCTTCCAAACTCTTTCCTGCAGAAGGCTTGTCCCCAGATGCATTCTCCGTCGAACTGTTGTTCCGGCCATCCGTTCCTGACAACATCATGAACTGGAGAGTCTTCGATGACGATCAACATATTATTAGCTTCTTGCATATGGAAGAAACTTTTCAAGGCACGGTGATCAACGAATGCACTCACGACGACAATTTGCGCGATTTCACGGTAATACCAGATCCAAGAACTCCTGAATCTTCATCGGACTTGGTAAATTCGATCCCTAAATCTGTAGTTAGATTAGAGAAATTTTATGATCTTCAAAATAAATTCAAAAAATTGGTCAACTGTAAAACCAATAGTTTCTTGTTATCATTTGAAAAAGTGAACTTAGGGACTAAGGACAATCCGCAGTGCATTAATTTAGGGGTTGGGTGTTCTGAACAAGAAAAAGATGCATTTATTAAATTGTTCAAAGAATTTAAAGATGTCTTTGCATGGACTTATGATGACCTTAAAACTTTCGACCCTAACATCATACAACATGTCATTCCTATGAAACCCCAAACCTCACCCTTTCAACAGAAATTGAGAAAAATGCACCCTAAGCTTGACCCGACCATCAAAAAAGAATTAAATAAACTCCTAAATGCTAAGATTATCTTTCCTGTTAGGCACACTCAATGGGTTTCTAACCTTGTCCCTATAAGGAAGAAAAGTGGGGAAATTTGATTGTGCATCGATTTTTGAAACCTTAATAGAGCGTCTGATAAAGACAACTATTTTGTCCCACCCATGGAACAGATCCTTCAATAGGTATTTGGTTCTGAGAGACTATCCTTACTGGATGGTTTCTCGGGGTATAACCAAGTCCTAATGTATCCACCAGACCAACTTAAAACTACCTTCCGCACCCCATGGGGCACCTATGTTTACATGAAAATGCCCTTTGGATTGATTAATGCTGTTGCCACTTTCCAGAGAGTGATGGAAATCGCTTTCTGAGGCTTAATCAATCAATCCATCGTAGTTTACTTAGATGACGTTACTGTATTATTTAAGAACAAAACCAATCATCTAGCTCATTTACGAGTCGTTCTACAGCGATGTCGTAAATACGACATCTCCTTGAATCCTAAAAACTCCATCTTTGTTGTAGAACAGGGTAAACTCTTAGGATTTATTGTGTCAAGTAAAGGGATGATTATCGACCCCAAAAGGACTCAATTCATCTCAAAACTTCCCCCTCCTGCATCCAAAAAATCTATGCAGTCTTTCTTAGGCCAGATAAACTTCGTGAGGAGATTTGTCCCCAGTTTCTCTGAAATGGTCAAACCTTTGCATAACCTAATTAAGAAAGACACACAGTATCATTGGGGACCCTTGGAAAATCAAGCTTTTAATGCAATAAAGAAGGCCATAATAGATGATCCTTCTCTCATGAGCGCCGACTTTTCGCAATACTTTATGCTCTACACTTTTTCTTCTGACCATTCCTACACCGCCATCCTAACTCAAAAGAACGTCGAAACTAATGAAGTACCCATTGCCTTTATGAGCTCTGCTTTCAAAGGTGCTGAACATAATTACCCAGCGGTAGATCAACAAGCCTATGTTGTTTTCAAAGCAGTCAAGCATTTTCGGTCTTATCTTTTGAAATCTAGGATGAAAGTTATTGTACCTTACCCAGCCGTCAGAAACCTGTTAGTGCAGAAGGAACTAGGAGAAAAGAGGGCTAACTAGGTTACCTCCTTGCAGGAGTACGAATTAGAAATTACCCCAGCTCAGATAGTGAGAGGCCAAGGGTTATGCAAGTTAGTTGTTGACTCAGCTGCAGGACAACAAGAAGAAAACGAAATGTCAAACCTAGGACAACACAATCAAAATGCAATCTGCTGTGCACAAAACTCTATCAGTCCTTGGTATGACAATATAAGATTCTGTCTTGAACATGGGTCAGCCCCCCATCACCTGGATCCCACTAAAAGAAGAGCGTTCAGATTAAAGTCTTCCTCCTTTCATTTAATTAATGGTGTCCTGTTTCGTCAAAGTTTTTATGGTGTATTGATGCACTGTCTTGAGAAAGATGAAGCAGAAAAAGTTTTACTAGAATTGCATGCGGGAGAAGCTGATGGTCATTTTGGTGGTGACACCACTGATCATAAGGTTTTGAGAGCCAGTTACTACTAGCCCACGCTTTTTAGAGACGCTCATGCCTTGTGTCGTAAGTGTATTATTTGTCAAAAAGCATCAGGGCAGTTACAGAAACCATCCTTTCCTTTGCATCCCGTTTCAGTAGACTCTCCTTTTCAGCAGTGGGGCCTTGATATCATAGGTCTAACCAACCCGCCATCCTCAAAACAGCACAATTTTATCATAACAGCCATAGATTACTTTACCTGGTGGTCGGAAGCTATCGCTTTAAGAACTGTGAATACCAGTCAAGTAATTGTCTTTCTAAATTCGAATATTATCACTCATTTTGGTATCCTTGATTGTTTAGTATTCGATAATGCTTCTTACTTTTCCTCTCTTGAGATGAGCGAGTTCGCTTTGGAAAAAGGAATTAAATTGAAGTATTCTGCTAGCTATTACCCCCAGGGTAACGGGTTGGAAGAATCAACAAATAAGAACTTGATTAAAATCTTTAAGAGAATGGTGGCTGAAAATCACAAAAACTGGCACAATGCATTGTTAAACGTGCTTTGGGATGATAGGGTAACACCAAAAACTGCTGTAGGTAACTCCCCTTTCTTTCTTGTTTATGGAAGAAAAGCAATTCTGCCACCACACATTCTTCTTCCTTCACTTCATCTATCGTAGAAAATTCAAGAAGAAGACTGTCCCCCTTTAGAAAATCAAATTAACGCTTTGATGAAGCTAGAAGAGGTAAGAGCCCAAGCTAAACGTAAGTTAGATTAGCATCAACTAGTAGTTAAAAGGTGGTTCGATTCTAACTCTACCTCTGATAGGAACTTTGAAGTAGGTGACCTCATTTTAAAATGGGATAAACCGCATGAGGGAAAGGGAGAGCACACGAAATTTCAAAACTTATGGATTGGACCATTTTTAGTTGCTGAGAAGTTGGGTCCCAGTTCTTTTCGATTGCAGAATCTTGAAGGGCAGCCTGACACCTATCTGGTGAATGGCCAAGCCCTGAAAAGATACTTTGCTTGATGACAACCCTTGTATATTATGTACATATTTTGCTTTTGTTTGCTTTTGTTTTGTTGTTTTGGTTTGGATTTCTCCTTTGCGTTTATCAGTTTGTGTTTTTGGAAATACACATACCTGCATACTGAACTATTCAAACGAACAAAATAGATAATTCCTTCACTGAAATGACTGCTAAGAAAATTGTATAAACATCAATTGTATACTTTTGAAATTTACATCTGTGATTAGCAAAAGTTTGTTGTTTGAAAGAAGTTAGTTGATTTCAATCTCTAACATAAGCTTGTTGCGATCATCCATTATCTTTTTACGCTGTCCCTATTCCTTAAGGGAATGACTCAGAAGATGTCTCCCTGCCTTAGAAAGTTGGTTCTGTAAATGAAACATCTCTGGATCTTAATAAAGGACAGTTCTAAAAATTTTGCTGAGGTCTGAAAAAAATATGTTAAAATATCATAATTTTCAGCGTCACCCCGCTCAACTATATATCTTTGAAAAAAAAAATCACTAAAAGAGTTGTGGGAAGTGCTTGTAAACCCACCGGGATGCTGAACAGGTCTATTGGAAGCGGGTAAATGGATGCATGGCGCCAAGACAACTTCACCGGGGTACTGAACAGGCCTGCTGGAAGCAAAGCAATGTCGGGTATATGAAAATTGGCAAATATGAGATAACTTGACCTTAAAATGTCCTTTATTCTGATCCGGAACTTCTTGGCAGGATACAGATATCAGAGTGGGTTAAATGGCAACACTGTCGAGGCTATGGATTCCTGCTAGCAGCAGTGGCTCTATCAACAGTATTGGAGATTTTACCTTTAATATCGTGACTCGCTTGTCTTAAGACTGTTATCAGCTTTAATCCTTTAAACACTGCTGGAATAGGTGGTTGATAATGATGTTTACACGATTTTCTGGTTGTTATTTTTGAGTTAGAATTTTTCTCATTATCCTAATCTGAATTTGTTCTTTTGGCAGAGATAACTTCTTCTACCAATGTGTCGCCATTGTTGGCAGCCAATTCACATTTTTCTACTGTCCTTATAAGCTGCCTACACCGGTGTTTTGCAAACCTTTATTTTCATCTCAATTCTCGAATAAAACGACACTATTATTTTTGCGCTATTTGCACACTTACCTTCATTCATGTTTTCACGACTGCAAGCGTGAAAACTTGGTTTTTAAATTCACATTAAAATCATCATTGGATTGTTGTAATCATTCTTGTCGATATGCCCATTGCGTTTTCAATTTACTTATCGTTATACAGTTGGCAAGACCCCTTGATCTATACTCATTTGGCATTCTTTGATTGATTATATAATTTCGTTTTATGAGTGATTGAGTTTGTGATGCATTGGTGATTTGATTTATATGTTCTTTGATCGATTCACTTGACACATTGGTTTTATGAAAATGCATTGGTGTTATGGTTAAACCCTTGGTATAAATCATTTCATACAACACATAGCTCATATAACCAAACCCTTGGTGTGATTTCGATTTATTGCTTTGGTTTTGAAACTATAACTATGGCTCGCGCAAATGTTTGGTCCACCTACCATATATCCATTGGTTGATTGAAATGGCATAGTTTTTAACACATATGCATTGTCATATGCATAGCTAAAAGCGTCGGCGGTTGTACTGCGAGTAATGACTATTCTGCATGGGCCGAAATACCTCCACCACCTTCACACGTTCTGTCATAAATGTTTTCCCCCCTATCATGGTTCACCTTTGCTAGTTTCGAGTAAGCGTGTGAGTGTTCTACCCCTGCGTAGGCTATCTTCAAACCCTGGCCCGTTCACATCGCTCACTGTGTGCTCCTGTCTATGGCACCGGTGGTGTGAATAGAGCCAAATGGTAGTCAAGCTCTGTTACTGTTCGATGATGCCCAAAAGGATCTAGAAGACAATGGTTGGCTCGCGTTTATACAGAGGTTCGAGGGATTCAACCTTACGGTTTCCCAACAATTTTCCCTCACCTTTGATGGGTGTAGGGCTAAGGTAGGTGACATTCATCTTGAACTCAATGAAGAATTCATAAGCTCTGCCACAAGGTTAGTAGCCACAGGCCAGTGATGGTTTAAAAACTCCAAAGTTGATGAGGTGTCATGGCCATTACTATTCGTATCAAGGAAGGTTGTCTCTTGTGATAAAGGTATTCCTATTTCCACCCTTAAACCCAGGTGGCACGATCTTTTGGTGATTGTGAAACAATTTGTGACCTGTGAAGGTCGGTATGGCTTAGTATTTTTGTATCACCTTCGGTTGTTAATGAATTCCATCGGCTATCCATTGAACATGCCATTTTACTTCTTGTGTAGTCTTTACAAGATGGCAAAGAGATTCAAATGCGAGAAGGCTAATAGCAACATGTTTCACCATGGCTTGATTAGACTCATCGTCATCCACCATTTAAACCTTCATGGTGATAATTGGCAAGCCTTTCTATCCAGAAATGGCTTTGCTGGTCCAGAGTCTATCCAAATTAATAAAGTCGTGGTTAGTGAGACTATGGTTGGGCCACCCATTCCATTTCATGTTCTCCTACCCCCTGCCAAACCCTCGGTTTTCCCTGACATCGACCTACCCGACATCATAACAGACAAGACTAAGGCTGTAAAGAAGCCTGTGGGTAGGAAGGTCAAGGGTAATCCTATTGTCGACAGCAAGGATAAAAAGAATGCTTGATTGATATCGAGACTTGCCCGGAGTAAACCTAAGCCAAACGTCGATCAAAAGCCCATAGTTTTGAGCGAGGAATCGAACTCCGATATCGAGCGTTTCCTGGCTAAAGAGTACCCCTATTCCCATGGCCTATGCTCTGAGAAACCCTATGACTATGTTTCTAATCTACCCCGTTGTCTAAAGAACAATCCTAACTAACCAGGAATCAAGCTACGTAATGAAACCCTCGGTGATTTAAACAAACCCTCGCGTGCAATTTCGAAGCCCGAGTAGACATCATGCATCCAATGCAATGTGTGGCTAGAGCGTTATTACACTGACATTCCCTTATTACAGTCGAAGATCAAAGCTTTAGAGAACCAAGTTACAGTGTTGTCGAGAGAAAGGGACAAGCTTCAAGCTAATGAAAAGAAACAGAAAACCACTGGTTCAGTCATCTTTAGGAATGTCGAATCGGCAACATCCTTTGTCAATTCCAAACTATCATAATTGAAGTAGTTTCTTATTGTCTAGGTATGAATTTAGATATGATTTTTGCTTTATGAATGGCTTGAATTAATATAATGAATTGGTTTTTGGATTTCGATTAGTTATGTTCATTATTTGAAATGATTCTTTCATAGTTTGATTATCAAAAATGGTTATATTGTAGATCCTGTACAAGAGATTTTATGCTAAAATTAGAACACGGTTATGTTTTGATTTGATACGATTTCATTGTGGTTGGATTCTATCAGCTCTGATTTAGTTCTTATGGTTTGATTTTGGAACGATTTCTTGGGCTTGAATTGGTATGATCCTTTATATGTGTTATGCGTCATTATTAGTGACTGGGTTGATAAATACGATGTAATATCATAAACTTAAAACAACCCTGTTGACTATGACTTACCAGGAATGACTTTGTTTTGTATTGAATTAATATTCTCCTTCGATTCTGGTTACATTCGACCTTTGCTGAAGATCTATTTACTAAGATCGTGGAGTTGTATTCATTCATAACGATTCTGTCAGCCTTAAACTGTTTCAATTCGTTCCTGTTTGATTGGATATGCAAGTGATTACTGTGTGCCACGATTAGAATGATCGTTTGTTTATGTTTAATATAGCTATATTAATTTAAACAAAAAATGATCCTATTGATTTCATTTGGATTCGACAATAATTTTGTTGATGGCTGAAGCGACATAAGCTATTGCATGGGAAATTTGTTTAGCTGGTTACAGTTTGTGTCGATTTCAATTAGTTTATGAAAATGATTTCATTGCTGTCAAGTTATCCAATACGATTCTGTTTACCCGAAATTGTGATAACAAATTGAACAAAGTACATCTATCTCTGTAATCATTCGATTGATCATAATATTGTCTGCTCTTGAATTAGTATTAACAGTTTTTTATTTGAATGATTCGTTTGTCTTCAAATAGCAATTAGATATTTGTTTAGTAGTTTGAATTTAATTCTTTGAGCTTTGAATTGGTTTTAAAACAATTATGTGTTTGATTTAGACCAGCTACAGAATCGCAAGATTCTGTAGCTAGTCTTCAAAATTAAATTTTTATCAAATTTATCAATAAAATATCCTCTAATATTGTCTATTCTTGTCCTTGTTCAGGTACATACGAATTACCATGATCAATTGGGCATGTTATAGCAGTTTGGGAGATACTTTGGATATTTTTTTTATTTTAGGTTGTTAGTTTAGTCAAACTTGGGAGATTATCTCCAGATTTTCTGTAAATTGTTTTGATAATTCCCACAGGGATGTTTTACCCTGTGGGAGGTCTTTAAATACTTGTCATTTTTTGTAATAATCCCATCATCTTCACTGTGGGAGAACCATATTATGGATTTATGATTCAGACTGAGATGAAAGTTGATGTCTTACAACAGCTTTCGCTTTCAATATATCAAACTTTTGTTTCAGGTTCTTTGCATATCAGTTTGCAATTGGTTATCGACTACTTTAGCTATCACAATTCTTTGCATGTTGATTTGATTTAATTTATATGCTATCCATATCTGATATCTCTTATTTAAAAACATAACAATTAGTCTGCTTCATTTAATGAATTACAGGTTTACCTTTTTCGTTGAATGAATCATCTTCTACAAGTCTTTGTACACAAATTTATCTAGCTGCAACGATTTGTAAATTAGAAGATTGTTGTAATTTTTTATGTCTTGTTTGTCCTGTTATATATATTTGAAGAGCACAGTTGTTTCTTGTTTATGAGAAGTTTGTGGATAATCCGGAGCGGGTTTCTTCCCTCCGAACAGCTAAAACAACTACTGCACACAGGACAAACCTGAAGCATTACTTCAGGTTAGTTTATTATATTTTGTTTAATAGTTAATTAGTTAGTATAATATAAGTAGTTTAGATAAATATATTAGTTTAGATACATAGTTATAATTATTTTTTTAATTGCTTAGCTTAGATAGTTTTTCAGTTTATTTTTTTTTCATAAAATTATAAAAATAAAAAAAACAATAGTTTTGTTGTCTTAGGACAGATAACAAATGAGTTTTGCAGGTTTTCATTTAAATCTGTAATTTGAAAATATTGTACATTTGTGACTAAGATTTAATTCTATTAGTAGTTAGATGCTTAATTTCGTAGAGTTATTATAATATTAGATAGTAAATTGTATATATAATAGTTTAGATTTGTTTATTAGTTTGTTTTAATTGTTATTTTTCATTTAGATTAGTTAATTTAGAGTATTTTTCTTTTGTTTTCTTAGGACTTAGATCGGCTAATGGAGCCGCTAAACCCATCAGGGTGGGTTATCCCAAACGGCTTGGGTTATTTAGACAACCCCAGACCATATCCACTCTTCCAGTTGGCGAGTGTTCATTTTCGCCCGTCAACAAGGCTTCACCAACCTGTTCTTCCTTCTTCTCTGTGAGGTGCTCCAAAGCACTCATTGGTGTCTTCTTTCATTTGCTGACTTGTCCACAATATATATTCTTTACTTCTCTATCTTCCTTGATATTCTCTTTCAACGAATTTCTTTTCCTTACTTCATTCCTTATTTTCTTCTTCTTTAACCACTTCGACCCTTCCTCGGTTTATGTGCCTTCCGCGCACTTTGTACTTTGTCTTTCTTCTTCATTAATATTCTCTTTATTCCTTAATACATAAATGAGGGCCAACAACCCCCCAACACTCACATGTGACTCGTCCCGAGTCACTGCAAGATTGAGCTTTCTGTATTACTTTGACTGTAGACTGCATGAAGCAGTCTGTGATTTCTTCTCTATCCCTCCCTATCATGTGAAGACTGTCTTTTCTATGTCTAGTACCCAATTTCAACTGCACCTGGTCCCTAGACCCTTCTTCCTTTGTATTTACTAAGAGCTACTAGGCAACTAGTTGTCACAATACAGCTTCAACCAGCATCCATTCACTGAACCATCCTTCCATTCTCCATTAAGGGTCTTCAAATGTGCAACTCCTCATTTTGTAACATAGGAAACTTTGAATGGTCCAAGACAATGTGTCCTGAACTTTCCTGGATGCTTCATGAACTTGTTTCCATATACCAGTACCAAATCTACTTGTTTGAATGCTTTCTTATTGATATGTCTATGATGGTAAGCCTTTTCTCATTCTTTTTGTACCTACTGATGAAATCCCACAATAAAACTGTCTTCCTTTAATTCTATCAACTGAGAGAGATTGTCTTGAAAAAATCCAGTGTCATCCATACCTCTAACTGCTGTGATTCTTAAACTAGGAACCAAATATTCCATACGTACTATTTCTTCCTCGCCATACACTAACTTAAAGGGATTCTGTGTTGTCAACTTTTTTCAAGTAGTTCGATAAGCCCATAACACTGCTAGAATTCTTAAATGCCAATCATCCCTATTAACACTGCAAATCTTAGTCAGCATTGTCTCCATAATATTATTGAAAGATTTGATTGTAACATTTGCCTGTGGGTGTTATGGTGTGCTCTTCTGATGGTGAAATTCAAACTCCTGAGTCAAGGATTCAATAGTTTTGTTAATGAAGTGTGTATCTTGATCACTCATAAGGATCTTCGGGCATCCAAATATGGTTATGATATCATCAAATACGAATCGCACAGTTGTAGTTTCACTACCATCTTTATCTTCTATTACTTCTACCCATCTGTTCAAATACTCTATAGAAATGATGATGTATGGAGCTCATGTGCACCTTCCTGGTGGGTTGATAGGTCCCACAAAGTAAATAACCCATTTCTCAAATTATTGTAAGGATAACTGAGGTGCGAAAGGTATTTCATCCCATCTAGAAGTCTTCCCTATCCTTTGGCATACATCCCAGGTTCTATAGTATTCCTTAGCATCCTTATGTAAAGTGGGCCACCAGAAGTCAACTCTGAGAACCTTTTGCACTGTTTATTTCCCTACATAATGTCCTCCTGCAATGCCTTCATGTGCTTATCCAAGAATCAATGGTATTTCTACCTCCATAATGCATCTCCTCAATATCTCATCTGGTCCCATCTTATATAACTATCCATCTATAAGTTGAAAATATGCAGCGCAGACTACCAACTGTTTCTTTTGAATAACTGTGTACTCACGAGGTGCCATTCCTATGGACAGGAAATGGAATATCTCGGTGAAGTAATCATCGACTTTCCTGATGTCCAAAAACTGTGCATCTGATAGTGTATTGTCCAAACTAATAGGTTCCTCTCCATTTTCTAACCTAGATAAGTGGTCAAGTCCCTTATTCATTCTCCCTAGCTTGACCACAATTTCAAAGTCATGTTTCTACAATAATAATAGCCATTTGCATATCCTTCCCCCCAACACTGGCTTGTTGAGTAAGTACTTCAATGCAGAATGATCAGTAAACATCTTAAAATGTCATCCCAACAAGTAGTTTCTAAACTTCTGCAACGCATATACCATAGCTAAGCCTTCTCTTTCAGTGGTAGTATAATTTATTTCAGATGTAGAAATATTCCTGCTAGCAAAGGCTATAGGGTGATAAATCTCTCCTACACCTGGATGTGCTAAAAATTCTCCTAATGAAATGGATGAAGCATCAACATGAACATGGAATTCCTTACTCCAATCTTGGAAAACCAAAATAGGCATAGTGACCATTTTCTGATTTAGTGTGTCAAAGCTCTACTGGCATTCCTTTGTCCATTGAAGCTTACTGTATTTCTTTAATAGCTTCTCAATAGGTGTTGTTATCTGTGTGTATTTTTTTACATCCCTAGGGTCATCATCCTCATCAACATTAATATTATAACAACCCTGTAACCACTGAAGAGGCACAATCCATTCATATTCTTCTTGGTCAAGAGGGGGGTTAGGTGCCTCCTTAAATACCTTTTGTCTTACAATTTGTAAATCCTGATCTACTGTAGGGTACTGAATTTCAAATAGTAACATAGATATAAAGTTTTGGGTCATACCATACCAATATGTAGTGACTAATCATAGTTCTTCTTGAAGATACCAATTGATAGGCATAACATCCAAGGTGTTAATGAACTTATGTACCCACTGTTCTTTAGGAATGTTTCTCTAGGCTTCCTCACAACTTCGTACAAGGTCCTTAGGACAACTCTGACTTGTGTATCGAAATTCACAACCCTTATCTTGATCTGAAAAGCACACTGTCATCAAGGTGCAGCATTGTACCCACTCCACGATGTTCTTCTTATCTTTTTCCCACCATCTAGATAGTGTTGCTTTCAAGGTCTCATATAGTGCCAACAACCTCTGTTGTACTGGTACAATTCATTCAAATTCAACTAAAAATGTCTCTAAGTTATTAAAGCCATCAAATGTAGGAATATTACTTACTTATGTGCCAATCCAATGAACTGCCTTGGTCAATCTGGCACACCTCTGCGTAGAGACTTCATACATTCTGTTCTGCCATTTTTCCAATGCTTCTTTTGAATCTGATGAGCATGCACTTTCACTTCACCAACTTAGATTTCCATCTGTGCAATGACCCTAAGGCCATCACCTTCAAATGTATTTCTTCTATTTTTTAGGTCAACAATAGTTGGATTGTTAAAAGCCCAATCAATTCCTAACAATGCAGGGTAGGGGAAACTATCATCAACAATCTCAATCACTACAAAGTATTCAAATGTCCTCACTCTGTCAATGTCTACAGGGACATGCTCTAGTCTTCCAAAGGGGCTCACTTTCTGCTGATTAGCCATTCTAAGCCTAATAGGAGAGTAAATCAACTTAGGTTTTCCCATCAATGCCCAAGTATTATTTGTCATAACATTTACTTCTAATATCAAGTAGTCTCCAATCTGAGCACTAAGGTGTAGTTCCTTGCTTTTTCTCCCTTTCCTAGATACTTGATTCACAACTCTACTCAACAGAGGATCTATTCTCCCAATTTCATACTGTCTTATTAAGTGTTGTTTCCTATGGCTACGGACCATGTGGCCATGCTCCAATACCTCCATGCACCTTAACTATTTTCTCTATCCCTCGGTCAAGCGCCATGGTCGGTGCGCTAGCCCGACCGACTGGGTGTTAACCCACAATTATGCATGCCAAACGATATAGTGCAGGGCCATATGTGATGGTTAAATGGTAAAGCATCAGGGGGCTGAGTCATATGTAATAACCATGTGCCAAAATATAAAGGAGTGGTCACATGGTAAGGTCATGTGGTATTTTGCACCGGGGGCTGGGGCTATGCTACCGGGAAAACCCCCCCTATGGCTACATTGGGGTTTACAATGTAGGAAGATCAATAACTATTTAAAATTATCTTACTTCTCTAACTACCCCAAACATACCCCATATTTATGCAAGAAAAGTAAAAAGAGAAGGATCAGGTAACTATACCTTTACTCTGCATCTGGTGATGATCCTCTCACGCTTGGTTGCTTTGTTAACTGTAAACCTCCTCCCAAGCCTGGCCTGCATTCAAATACAGAAAAACGGAAAGCTACAAGAATACATTTCATACATAAATAAGAGTTAGATGTTAGAATAAAAATATAGAACAAATGGAAACATTCAACACATCATGTCTTGGGATAGAAAAAGTACTTCTTTTATTGATAATACAATGATCAATTACAACCAAAATCTGCTACTGTTCCTCAAACCTGGTCTAGGCTCCTCTTCACCAAGCTTCAAGTGCACCTATTTGTATCTTTCTCCTCTCAACCTTCTTCTTGGGAAATGGAATGAGTTCTTATGGAGGAAAAAGGGAAAAATGAGGAATTTTGAGGTAATTCTCACAACAAGGCTGCAAATTCTTGGGGAAAGGAGGGTATTTGAAACAGGAAGTGTTTCACTATTCTTATCTCTATATGTGGAATGAGACCCCAACACCTCCTTTTATATGACAAAAGGATGGTTATTTTGTTGGGTGATGGGCTATAGGCGGTGGATTAGTTGGGAAACTACCCAATAGCCCATAATATCAACAAATTCCTTGCAACTTTTTAATTTTTGCAAATTTTTCCAGTATACGCGGGTTGTAGTGGTGCAGCATGCATATGTACGTGGTTTGTAGTGGTGAAACAAGCATATGTACATAGGAAATATTTGTGTAGGGTGCGTACATCTTTAAAAAATGGGTTTTTAATAAGAGCGAATCAATGATGGCTTGGAAAACAATGCAAGTAATAGGGCCAAATTCCAGGTATGCATGTGTAGAGAAATTTAGGGTTATAACAAGAAAGGCCCCAACCCTTTACTCCACCATCCGACTCTCCACTACAATTCAAATAATATATTTGAACATAGAGTATTAAGAACCAAAGTGGGCGGGCTGGTAGCCCAACCCTTCCAATTCTTTCCTCCCAGACCATAGGTCATGGGTTCGACTCCGGTGGAGTCCATACAATTTTTCCCAACTACTAACCAATGGAGGGGTGCCACGTGGCACCATACAATTAACTCAAAAATATGCCATGTGTCAGAGAATGATTCAACCACCTGTCTTCCTAGCCATCATGCCAATGTACCTACAACATCACTATATGGTTGTACGGCCTGTACAGTCAGTTGCCACGTCATCACTGTACGGATTGCATAGTCATCAAAATTTTGCCTATTTGGAAAAAGGAAAATACCACGATATTTTTCTCATATGGTGTCTGTTTGAGCCCATTCAAGTTGCATTTGGTTCGTATCAATGAGTCTTACACACACATACATTTTTAAGTGATTTTGAGAACTTTTATTTTTAGGCCTTCCTGGACCCATTTTGGTTCCTGGATCCATTTTCGATCAACCAAGGTGGCATTATAGCCCTGCAGGATGTTCGGATAACAAATTTATCCCATAACGAGCTGGTCTGGGACATGAGTGGGTAGGAGATGTGGTGCTCCGGTGGCCTCGAACACCCTGATGTAGGTTGAGTGTTTGTCCAAGTACCAATGGCCTACCTTGGCTATCATTTTCTTGTATGTTGTCGATAGCCTTGGGAATTCATTCTTAAAAATAATAAAATAAATGCAGACGATGAATCATCATAGATGATTGAGTAATATTTCTTGTACCTGTTCTTCCATAGTAAGATGAAGTATATGTGGACCGGGATCTCTGCAACATGCCAGCTTAGATTCATGTCTGTGAAGACGTTCCTTGTGCAGATGACATCAAGAAGGTACGAAGTCATGTAGAAAGTGGGTGCCTCCCCTTCCTTCGATGTCTGAGCCTATTTTACATAGATGCTCAATTGTTTCAAGATTATTGCTCCCCATTTTAAGCTGCTCCTGATGATCACCACTATGTATGCCAAGGGAATCCATGCTTCCAAAAACTTGTAGCAGTCCTTTTCCCCATATAACCGACAAATGAGAGCCATCAAATAGATGTATGGATCCCTCATATTAATCATTCCATACCAACCATTTCTCTGGTTTGTGAATTTCTTGTCCTCCTTCCGCCATGAGGCCATCAACTGATTGGTGTCATGGAACTCATAAAACTTTACCATGAAGTCTGTGTTGAGCCGTTACTCTGGGTCCCTGAGATTATAGTACTTCTCGACTTATGTTAGGAGAAAAACTCTGATGCATCCACCATTCTCATTGTTGATCAATCATTTATTCTCATCTATGTAGTTGATGAGCCACTTCAAGACCTCTATGTAGGGTAAAACCATGGTTCTACTTGCCACCATGTGTAAATATGATCGTTGGATGTTCGAGAACACATGTTCATTGAGTTTCCTTACGAATGGATAGTTGTGTGGGATATATTCTGGGTATTCTTCTCGGTTGATCCTGTTAAACATATCCCCCCACTGTGGGAGTGCTACCTTGGATCTGGTGCTTGCCTCTGTATCACCAAAGGTCAGAGGCTGGACGAAATCTTTCTTTGTTTCTGTTTTGATGACAGGCTCCGCCCTAGGGGTGTACTCCAACTACCTCGTGGTCCTCGGAGAAGAACCTTTGCCTATCTCTGGTTCTTTCAAATTTGGTGCTCTTGGTGAGCATCTAGTGGTTGGCTTTCTTGGTGACATTCTTCCTACAAATAGAGAAGAGTTTAGAGATTGTGTAAAAAACCAGATGAACATATATAAATTATAACCGATGAATTGAAAGATTTGGATACATACCTTTGAATCTTGTTAGACCTGGTTTTGATAATCAAAAGGATCAGTACAATCTTGAGTTTCTCTTTCTACTCCTTCAGACGCTTTGGAATTCACTTACGCACAGAATGAATTTGTTCAAAATGGTTCTAGAAATTTAAAAATGGATGATCTTACCGTGTCACATCAACCAATCAATTCGGGTTATGAGTGAAATTTCAACAAATATTCTAACGGATCTTCAAAGGTGTTTAAACTTAAATTCATTGTGGGTTGATGATGGAGGCATGGATGGTAATGTCATCTATCGGTGATTTCAAAATGTTGTTTTCTAATCGGTGCATAGGGTAGAAGTTAATGCAGGATCGTGCATTAACTAGTTCTTTAAATGTCCAAAATACAATTGTATATAATGTCGTAAACATCCCATAATTCCACTCTTTCAGTTGGTGGATTGAGGGTTAGGATTTTGTTGTGAACATTTTTCGTTGATATCCTCCTAAAAAAGATTCCAACATCAATCGATCTTACCGTACATCACTGACATGGAAAAGTTGACTCGGAGGTGTGACTAGGACCCAGGGAACCAAAAATAACTCGAGATAGAACTAGACTGTACGACCCTCTTACCTAGTAGAGACACATGGCGTTTGAGACCAATGACTTAATTCACTCATGTTAATTGGAGTCGAGACTTTCTTTAAGCCATTCATTCTAAAACCAAATCCTAATTTTTCGATGTCAAGAGGTGTAAAGGATCGACGATCGACGATAAACCTACCTAAGTGCTCTCGGATTGGCTCCCTTGAAAAATTCCTAATGCCGAAAATGCATCGGGGATCGATGATCAGAGATAACTTTATCGTGGTTGAAATGTTTGTTTCTATCCTTCTAGATTTTCCCCGATCCCGATAAATCACATCGGGCATCGACTATCATAGATTTATTTATGTCCTTTGTTAACATCTGTCTTCCTCATATTTTACTGATGCCAAAGGGGATCAACTGTCTCTCGAACCTTTATGTGAATAATTTACACAAACCAAAACCACCTTCTTCCGATGCCGATGAGGATCAACGCTTGGCGACTATTGTTTTTGTGTGGTTCCTTTAATTATTTGAATTCTTCCCGACACTGAACTTGAGCGCATTAGGTGCAGTGTTTAGATGTCGATTCTTAATTCAAGTGTTAAGGTCCTTTAGACATGAGGTTTCATAAGTAAAAACAAACCTGAATAGGTGATAAGAGTCATGAAAACAAACAAAGATAAAACATTTCCCAAAATGAAGTCGAGTCAGACAGTGCAGAAAACAAGTGGTACCCAAAAAGTGACAAAATTTGATAAGGCTTTTCAAGGTGTGTTGAGTGCTAACCAATACCTTTTGGGGTGACAGTGACATGGCTAATTCTGTGTTACACCAATCTAGGCCTACTTTCCTTTAGGCTTTGGGAAAGTACATATTGTGCAATAACAATATGCATATCATTGCCAATGCATACCATTGCCATGCAATGGTATGCAATGGTATTGGTATTGGTATGCAATGGTATTGGTATTGGTATGGTATGGTATTGGTATTGGTATGGTATCGGTATGGCATGGTATGGTTGTTGGATTACTGAGAGGTGGGGTGAATGAGTAATAGAGAAATTTAATCCTTTCTAACCATATAATCCAATTGTTATTTCAATCTAACATTATCATCCAATAACTGTAGAGTAAATAAGAAATGAACAAATGAACAATCATACACATACACTGTACAGCAATTTTTTACGTGGAAACCCAAAACGAGAGAAAACCACATAATGTTTTTTCTTATATGTCTTGAAGAATTACATTCATTGGAAGCATCGACTTCCTTTGTTTTCCAGCTACAACTGGAAGGAGGCTCCAACCCCCTTGTTTCTCAGGCTAGAACCTGAGGGAAGCTCCAACTCCCCTATTCTCTGGCTACACCCAGAAGGAGGTTACAACCCCCTATGTTCTCCAGCTACAACCGAAAGGTGGCTACAACCACATGTCCTTGCCTCGTCCAACCACCCTGATGTAGAAGTAGAATTATGGAACCACTGTCACACTATCATTGTGAGATATACCACTATAAACTTGTACCAATAAACATGAACCATGCATCAACCATGCATCAACCTGTACCTCAACCTGTAATCGACCTGTACTATAAACAAGTGCATCAACCGTGCACCAACCTGTACCAAACAACCTGTAATCAACCTGTACCATAAACAAGTGCATCCAAAGATGTACCAATTATGTACCAATCATGTGTCAACTACTCATCAACTATGACTCATCAATATGTACCAACATCATCAACTATACACCTCATGTATGTGCCAACTCATCAATTACTTGTCTCAGCCATGTACCCAACATGTACCTTAACCCAAATCCCTCATCAATTTCATCATCCAAATATGATTTGTAACTCTGTAATATACCTGGTCTATATGATCACATATCTACAAACATTCCTTAACCTTCAAAACAAGAGACTATCATTTTCATCAAACTTTTCTTTAGTCTCACATGACTAGTTTGGGATTAGTCAATAATCTTAACTTGAAATAATCATAACTATGTAACTGTAATGAATAAAGATCTGAAAATAGTATACAATGTTCTTTAGTTTTTTTTTCTCAATTCCTCCAAGGGTCACTACTTGGCACCTCTCAGAAAAGGAGTTATAGAAAAAATGGCATACCTTGTTGAATTCTGGCTTATTCTAGAGAGTGAACTCGTAGAGCGTGCCCCACATGAAATATTTGTTGAATGGATCTGAAAATTTTACACAAAATAAAAAAGACTGTATTCTAACCAATACATTTGGTCTTACTGAATTTGGATCTATTATGAAGAAGTTATGACATTTTTACCTGAAACACTTGTTTTAGACTAGTTTCAGGACTAGCCACAAACCCTATTTTCCACGGAGTGTAACGCCAAAAATACAATGACCCACAAGATGAAATGTTTACCACAGATACTTGGATATGTTTCCTCAATGGCCTATGAATTTCACGGTCTGAATCATTCTAGAAAAAATGTTATTGCGAAAATGGTGAGATGACCTGTAAATAACATACCTTAGAAAGCATCACCAAAAGAATTTATCCTCCCTTGAATTCCGGCCTTCTTTTCTTCACCTTCCCTATGAAATTAGGATTAGATATCCTTTGGTTACCTCAGTCACCTATATATATTCAATATACCCAAGTGTGATATAAAATAAGAGAGCATTGCCTCTTATTTATACTCTTTAAGTAGATTCCTTAGAAGCATCTTCTAGGTCACTTTGCCCACTTTCTTTATTTTAGGGTTAACCCACTTCTAATTTCTCCATTAAATTTATTATTTAAAATTTTTATTTTTTATTCAATTTGAATTATAGTACACTCATCACTTCACTTTATTATTTACCTTCTAAGATCTCTTAAACCACTTTGACTACTTTGACCTTTTGGGTCTTCTAGATGACATATGAGGGTCCTCCAACTTCATAAGGCAATAAATCTCAAACCGTGAGGAGTTATGTGACATTCCACATACCACCAGAAATGACATGACATATACTAACCATCTAGAATAGTATAACCTGCAAATATATCAAAACTCATACCATTATCCATCAAACAAACTTGGGTCCATTACCCAAACCTTTGTGCTACCAGAATTCGCTACCGGACTTTCTTCAAGGGTTGACATCAATGAAAACCAACCTTAATCAATAATATCCCCCTTTGGAATTAACAGAAACACTCTGATGCAATACTGAAATCATGTCATACAATATTGAAGTCATATCACTCATGCTCCCCTTGGAACCATGGCTTCATCCTCTGCATCTCTGTGACCATTGTTCCCCCTGGAATCATGCCTCTGTCCTTTGCATCTAATAAATCAACCCCCCTTTGTCATAAATTGAAAAGGTATCTTTCCATCCCAGGCTACTCCCCCAAACTGAACTGTCTGATCTCTCAACCCGAAGTGTCCTCTTTATGGTGATTCCTCATGTAAATCTAAGACATATAAGATAAGAATTCAAAAACATTCATTT
>JASDQU010104856.1:69380-79823 GCA_032191745.1 Picea mariana | reverse complement strand
GGGGGTTTGGACTGTCTTGAATTTTCTTGAAAGTCCACACATGACTAGATTCACATGTGTGAGTAATGGAAGTTGACGTGGAATCCACTCAATACCATGGTGGTCAACGGAATATGTCAACTTGTGAGAGACATAACTTCTTCATACAAACTCCAATTGAGGGGGTCTTTACGTTGTTAGAAAACTCTCAAAGTGGAGAATAATGTCAAGAGATTGAAACTAAGTTCACTAAGTTTTGACCTAAAAAAATATTTAAGACATCAAATAAGCTTTAGAAGATTATGAACCCAAATCATGAGAAAAAAACGTAAACCCTAATTAATCTGTCATTAACACAAACATCCATAAAGTGCTTAGTAAACTTGAATAACTTCTCCTATAACTTATGTAACTTGTTTTCTCAATTATAAAAAAATAATTATTATACATAGACCATGTATTATACAAATTATACCATTAATATATTCTATCAAACAATTAATACATTCAATTACAACAAATGGTTGAATTAACACAAGACCCATACCAATAAACCCATAAAAAAATTAGAACAAATGGTTAAAAGGGAGAGACCGACAAAACTAGGAAAAAAATAGAATTCATAGCTAAAACTATAATCGTTTGCATAGCAAACGCAAAGACCAATAAAAATAGAAATATATACAATCAACGTCTAGCTTAATCACTCAATCATTTTACATAACTCATGAGTAACAACTTGTATTTGCTTATGTGTCATTCCTAATTTTATTTTATTTTTAATATTTTTTGTGTGATTTTTTATTTTCATTATTTTAATATTTTTTAATAAATAAATAAATATTAATATATTTTTGTGAATCTTTATTTAATTTTTTAAACAAATAAATAAATATGAATATCAATTGATTGTTGACCTCTTACATTAAATTAATCATACTGCATTCTTATTAACTTAATAATAATAATAATCTATTTTTAATTCCCTTGTTGGTAAAGTTTACGAAGGTATACATACCCTACATACCCATTAGGCCCACTCAGGCTATATTTATAATAATAATAATTTATGAATATCAATTGATTGTTGACCTCTTACATTAAATTAATCATACTGCATTCTTATTAACTTAATAATAATAATAATCTATTTTTAACTCCCTTGTTGGTAAAGTTTACGAATGTATACATACCCTACATACCCATTAGGCCCACTCAGGCTATATTTATAATAATAATAATTTATTTTTAAGGTCATGGCCAAGCTAGCACACCAAATTGGTGTATGAGACCCCCTTGTTTGTGGGACAAGGGGGGTTCAGGCTGTATTTATAATAATAATAATCTATTTTTAAGATCACGGCCAAGCTAGCACACCAAATTGGTGTATGAGACCCCCTTGTTTGTGGGACAAGGGATCCCCCTCCGCCCAGCGATTTGACTAGTAAAGTCTACATACCCTACCCCTCTCTGGATTTGAACCTATGACCTCTAAAGAGGGAACACATGTTCTTAACCATTAAGCCCACTCATGTTATATTATCATAAAAATAAAAATAAAAACACAAAATTTATCATTTATATATTACTACACT
Source organism: Picea mariana (assembly GCA_032191745.1). NCBI lineage: Eukaryota > Viridiplantae > Streptophyta > Pinopsida > Pinales > Pinaceae > Picea > Picea mariana. The sequence continues at coordinate 78,249 of JASDQU010104856.1, read as the reverse complement.
GTATTTTTATTAACTAATCTAATTATTTAGTGTTACAATCTAATTATTTAGTGTTACAGGTGAATTTGCTAATTTATTATTTAGTGTTACATTACAGGTGAATTTGTTAGTTTGCACAACATACAATGAGATTTGACTCAACCGGCTGGAGATTTTAGGTCACCAACACTTGCCAACCTTACACAATATATTTTTCCTTCTTGTCAGATTTACCCATTCTCGCCATCTCACCAACTTCTATTTATTATCAGCGTGTATTGTGATTCCTTATTTTTATTTTATTTTAAAATAATATTACTCTTAGTCAAATAAATTGTAGAAATATTAATAATCCATTGTTATCCGTTTCTATTGCCTTTCCATCTTCACTCAATTGAGGAGAACTTTTTACTCAATGTATCATGCCTTTCCATCTTTGCTAACTTGAAGAGAATTTTATGTAAAAGTGTTTATGATGTTTTTATTTATGAAATTGTTTTTTATATAATTTGTAATTAAAAGTTGTTGAAGTTTATATTTAATTAAATCAATTAGTAAAAAAAATTATATTTTATAAAAAAATTGTTACTTGAAGATAATTTAAATTATTTATAAATTTAAAAATAAATAAATTGAAATAACATTTTGTTTATTAAACAAAATTGAGTTTGTTCAAACTTATTAAATCATTTAAATTGTATTTACTAAAAAGACCAGCAAGAGATTATTAAGATAGAAGAAGAACTTATCAAAAGTCTATGTAATTAGTACTTTATGTAAAAGAGATTATTAAGATAGAAGAAGAACTTATCAAAAGTCTATGTAATTAGTACTTTATGTAAAAGTTGTTATGATGCTTTGGATTCATGAAGTTGTCTTGTATATGTTATCATTTATCTYAAAAAGTTGTTGAAATTTGGATTYTTATATTTGTTACTTTATGTAAAAGTTGTAATAATGCTTTGGATCCATGAAATTGTCTTGTATTTATTATATTTATAATAAAAAGTTGTTGAAATTTGGTTTTTTATCTATTTTYATTTATAGTAAAAAGTTGTTAAAATTTGGATCGAGTTAATAAGTGAAAARTAAAAAGTTTTTTTAATATTAAATAATAATTTTGTTAATTAAAAAAAAATTATATTATACAAATTTTAATAAATTAGAATAAATTTTTATTTAATTAGAAAAATATATTTATATGTTTTTCAACACGCCAATTCATTTATATATTCATAAGTACAATTTAAACAACATAAAATAGATGGATTGTAGAAAAAAAACAAAAAAATAAAACATTTAGCAAATGTCTTAACATGAAAACCAAATAAATATAATATATCCATAACTACACTTCACTTATGATGATGATGATGATGATTAACGTCCACTAAGACCTAATTGGTCTATCTGACCTTAAGAGGGTAAGTGATTACTTGTGATTCTTTAGAATTTTGTTTAATAGAAATATACCCTATTTTATTCACACTTGTGACAACCCTTACAAATCTTGCAACGAACTTGCCATACAAATCATGAAAATTGTATAGCAATTTTGTCACAATATACCCTGTTTTCGTTGCACTTGCTATACAAATCACGAAAATTGTATAGCAATTTCATGGAAATATACCTTGTTTTCGTCACAATTGCAATGACCTATAAAAATCTTGCGGCGAACTTGCCATACAAAGCACGAAAATTGTATAGCAATTTCGTCGCAAAATACCTGTTTTTGTCGCTCATGCGATGACCGCTTTGAAAGTTGATTCGTCGCAAAATTTTTCCTTAATTTACCTATATTGTCGAGTGTGCGACGATCTCTCTTTATTGTTTTGATTGCGACGATATCTCTACATTGTCTCATTTGCGAAGATTTCGCTACTTTGTCTCATTTGCGACGATTTCTCTACTTTGTCGCTCTTTCGATGATGTCTGATAACTTCCCTAGTATCGTCGCTCTTGTGAAGTTAATTCAGGTTCATCGCACATGCCATGTCACATCAAATGACATTTGGGAGACTCAATATTCATCGCAATATCCACGACATAGCGTCGCAAGAGCGTTGAAATAGTCGTTGCAAAATGACCCGAATTTGCTAGTGATTACATAAATAGGCTCACTGGCCTTTAGCATCTAGGCTCACTGGCCTTTAGCATCTAGGCTCTTCGGCCTAATTCAACACATAAGCCTCCTAGATTATAATAACTAGCTCACCAACCTATAAAAAACAACATATACATAAAGGCTCCATGCCCTCAAAATTGCACGCACTTAAGTTTGTTGCGCACGATATCCTGGAATGTGCACATTTCATCATTTAAATGTGCAGTACATGTGCGCACTATACCATGGAAGGTGAATACAAAAATGATATCAAACATCTCACCAGATTAAGTACATTTTCATTTACATTTACAATTGGAGTTCAGATTAGAGGCATTACATTCCCCTCCCCTTATTTATGCACTGTCCTCAGTCCAATATATACACATATAAAACCAAAATTTCAAAAATCCTCAAAACTATGTGGGTATTATGCCCGCATTGCATCCTCATGCTCCCAAGTAGCGTCCTCAGGACTGTACTAGGTCCATTGGACCTTTACAAGCCCTATGGCTTGATTCTGGAGCTGTTTGATTTTTCAGTCCAGAATGCATACCGGATGTACTTGGAAAGTGCCTTCTTACTCCACCTGAATCGCATTCCAATCAATAACATGATTATCATGAGGTGTATATTTCTTAAGAAATGATACATGAAATACATTATGAATGGTCATTGATGTAGGCAAGGAAAGCACATATGCTATAGGCCCAATCCTCTCAAGGATTTCAAATGGCCCACAATAGTGAGCTACCAACTTTGAACAATTTCCCAAATTCAGGGAACTTTTGTTGGCCTTCACTTTCAAGAATACAAGGTCCCCCACTTTAAATTCCCTGTGAGTTATGCCCATATCAGCATAGCTTTTCTGCCTGTCTTGGGGAACCTTTAAATTTTTTTTTTATTTTCAACATTTGCTCCTCCATTTCCCAGAGTAAATCTGGCCCAACCACTACTCTATCTCTTGGGTTATCCCATCTTATCGGTGTGTTGCACCTTATTCCATAAAGTACCTCAAATGGGCTCATCTTTAGAGATGTTTGGTACCCATTTTTATAAGAAAACTCTACTAAGTGTAGGCATTTTTCCCATTTTTATGGTTTATCCATCACATACATACTCAACATATCCTCAATCACTTGATTCACCCTCTCTATATGTCCATTTGATTCTCGATGATAAGTTGTACTAAAATTCAAATTTGTTTCAAATCCATTAAATAATCCCTTCCAAAATTTGAGGTAAATTTTGGATCTCTTTCAAACACAATTGTCTTGGGTATACCATGTAATCGAGCAATTTATCTCATATATACATCAACAATGTTGGTTTCCTTGTGAGTGAGATTTACTGGAATAAAATGGGCAACTTTAGTAAGCTTATCCACCACTACCATAATAGAATCATGTTGCTTATTTCTTCTGGGAATTTTGGTGATGAAATACATTGTTACAAATTCCCATTTCCACTCGGGAATAGGTAATGGTTGTAGCAAACCAACTGGGTGTCTATGCTCAGGCTTTACCTTTTGAGACTCCAAACATTTGGCAATAAAATTAGCAACTTCTTTCTTCATGTCTGGCCAATAATATTGCCTCTTGACAGCTGCAATAGTTTTTTGATAACCTGGGTGCCCAGCATAAGGTACATTATGCATTTTTTTCAATATCATATTTTACAATTCCTGGGAATTTGATACATAAATTATTCCCTTGTATATGAGAATTTCATAATTTTCTAGCTTATAGTCTTCAATTTTCTCTTGCAAAATACCTTGCTGTAATTTTTCCACTAATTCCTTGTTTTGCAAATCTAATTTTGCAGCCTCTATGATTTTATCTTTCAAATATGTTTGGTACATGCTAATGGTTGTAGCATGCAACTCATGCACTCTTACGTTGAGTGCATTAGCCACTTTGTTCTCTTTCCCTTTGATATGCTTTATATCAAAGTCATATTCACTGAGAAATTCTAACCACCTACTTTTCCTAGCATTTAGAGTTGGTTGATCAAATAAATATTTCAGACCATTATGGTTTGTCCTCAGCTCAAACCTTTTCCCCATGAGGTAGTTCCTCCACTTCCTCAAGGCATGCACTATGGCTTCCAAATCCAAATCATGAGTGGCATAGTGCCTTTCATGCTCTTCAAATTCCTTGATTCACAACATACAACAAACCCATTTTGAATGAGGACTCCACCAAGTCCTTCTTTACATGAATCTGTGCATACAATGAAGTCTTCATTTGGATCTGCAATCCTTAGTATTGGATCATTTTTTAATATTACTTCAAGTTTTGGAAACTCTTTTCACAATCCAATGTCCACTGAAAATTTACACCCTTCCATTGCAAGGAAGTGATTAAGTGTGAAATCTTTGAGAATCCTTCAATAAATATCCTATAGTAGCCTGCAAGGCCCATTAATGATCTAACCTCTGACACATTCTTTGGTGTTGACCATCCTCTAATGGATTATATCTTCTCAGGATCCACTGATATTCCATCCTCTGAAATTATATGTCCCAAATAATGAATTTGCTTCTGATAAAATGAGCACTTGCTCAATTTGGAATACAATTGATGCTCCCTTAATACTTGTAATACCGTCCTCAAGTGTTGTTCATGCTCTTCCTCCAATTTAGAATATTTAAGAATGTCATCTAAAAATACAATGACAAACTTATCTAAGTATCATCTAAAAATACAATGACAAACTTATCTAAGTATTCTTTGAAAATACCATTCATTAAACACATGAAGATAGTTGGTGTATTTGATAACCCAAATGGAACCACTGTGAACTCATAATGACCATACCTTGTTCTGAAATTAGTCTTGTTGATGTCTTCTTCTTTAATTCTTACTTGATGATAACCTGACCTAAGATCAATATTCAAGAAAAAAATTTCATCTTTCAACTGATCAAAGAGCTCATCGATCCTTGGAAAATGATACTTATTCTTCACAATTACCTTGTTCAACTACCTAAAGTCAATGCAAAGTCTCAATGTTCCATCCTTTTTCTTCACAAAAAAATATGGGGCACCCCAAGGTGACACACTTGGGCATATATATCCCTTCTACAGGAGCTCTTCAAGTTGCATTTGCAACTTTTTCAATTATGGTGTACTCATCTTGTAGGGATTCTTGGATACTGAAGCTGCTCCAGAAATCAAATTTATGGAGAAATAAATGTCTCTTTTAGGGGGTAATCTTGGTATTCCCTTAAAAAAATCTTCAAACTCTTTTAGTACTGCATAATATTCAATATTTGACACCTTATCTTTAGGTGTCTCTTCCATATGTGCTGCAAATATTTGACACCCTTTTCTGTAACATTTCTTCAGCTGCAATGCTGAAATTTCTATGATGGTTAATGCTCTGGGAATTCCCTGCATTGTCCTTAGGTTCCCTTCCTCATCCAAGAAATTAAATGCTTTGTTATCATAGTCTAGGATAGCATGATGTTGGTCCAACCAATCCATCCCAATTATACAGTCATAGGAACCTAAAGGCAATATGTTCAAATATGCCATGGTGCTCAGTCCATTCATGTCCATAAGACATGACTTAACCATCTTATTAATTTTTCTTTTGGCTCCAGTAGCTAGCTGCACCAACTAAGATTTTCCATGCTTCCTTCTTAGAAAATGCAAACTTTCCACCATCTTAGGATATATATAACTATGACTAGCTACTGAATCAATTAAAATAGTAATGGTTTGGTTGTTGATCATGACTTCCACTTCAATCATATGTGATTGATACTTTGCTTGCTTATTGTCCAGGGCTACATAGATCCTTGGTACATTTATGCCCATGTCCTCCATTGTTTCAACTTGTTGTACATTGTGAACAGTCGTCATTTTTTCACCTCTATGAGGAAAAATATCTAAACATATGATCTCCTTTACAACCCCAACATTGAATAGGTGGCTTCCTTGGCCTTTGACCCCCTGTCTCAATCATTTTGGGTTCTCTAGAAGTTGGTTGTCTTTGAGGATTATTTCTGAAGAATGGTGGCTTAGTTCCCTTCTTCCTTTGATCCCTATTGAATTTATTCTTGTCTTCCCAAGATTTTTGGAAAGTTGGCCTTGATCTTTGTTGATCATATAGGAATTTAGCTTGCCTTGTGGTCTCCTCCAATGTTTTTGGATCATCATATTGTATTTTGTCACTAATGAATGATGGCAATCCACTCAAATACCTTTGAACCTTAAATGTCTCATCCTTGATGAAAGAAACATACTTCAATAATTCTAAAAACCTTCTTTCATATTCATCTATGGTCATACTCCCAAGTTTGAGTTCAAAGAAATCTTTCGTTTTATTGTCATAGTATCTCTTAGTCAAGTATTTCTTTTCAAAATACTTCTTGAATTCCATCCAAGTAACATTTTTCTCTTTAATTTGTTTCAATTGCACAAGTTGATCCCACCACATGGATGTCTTTCCCTTGAGTTGATAGATGGCAATTATTACTTTTACATGAGAAGAATAATTATGCAATTGAAAATACTTTATCATGCCCAGTAGCCATGTCTCTGCATCTTCATCCTTCTTATGCTCACCATAAAACGTGGGAGGTTTGATTTTGTTCATTTCTCCTCAAATCTCATCCACCCTAGACCTCTTATTCTTCATGAAAGGGGATGGAATTGATTTGTTGTGTTCTCTCTTATTGGAATGCCTTGGGGAGTGATGGTGATGTCTGCTAACACTTTTGGTTCTTCTTTTCTCATCAGGAGACCTGTGACTTCCTGATTTGCTTGAGCCACTCTCCTTATCCAATTTATTTTCTATTCAGTTCAAGATCTGCATTAACTTAATGTTGAAGTCCTCCTGCTGCTCCTTGGCTCTCATAAGCCTTTCATTATCCACTTTATGGATTTGTACATCCTTCCATAAATTTTTAATGGTCTCTACCATATTCATGTTTTCATCCCTTCCTTCTCCATGTCCATTGGAGTTTGTTCCTTCAATGCTCATATGGAAATCCATCCCTCTAATATCATCTTCTTGGTTGTAGGCCCCCTATGCATATTAGATTCCTCTACACTCTGTGTTGATTTTGATCTGATTTAGTTGTTTTTAACTATGCAAAATGTGCAGCCAACAGAACTTTGCCAGGCTAACTGTTTCAACAATTTCATGAAAATATGACCCATTCTGGTTCAATAATGCATCAGAATTATTTCTTCTGATTTCCTGAAAATTAAATTCCTAGATAAATATTTTGGGTGAACAATTATATTTTAATTTCCAAGACCTTTCCAATGCCTGCTTCCATGTTCAATTCTGAGTCTTGAGCAAAAATTTATGGTTATTTGAAAATTGTCCATTAATTGTTTTGTTCACTCTTCAACTTGGTGCAATTATGCATTGTAATTATGCATTTTTTCACCCACTCCATTGGATTTTTAGTAGGATCTCAACTGGATTTCTTCATATACATATCTTGGACAGTTTGTCCAAGTTTCACCTTTTTATGGGTTCTGGGATGCTAGTTACAGCCTCCTGAAGTTTTAAGCCAATTCATGTTTTTGGTCTGGAATGTTACAGGTACCTTCTTTGTCATCTTAAACATTTTTAACATGCCCAGAATTTTAATTCATCTCTAGGAATATTTTCTATGGTTCAATATATTTCCATAGACTGCTCATGTGCCTGAATCTGATTCCTAAGAAGAAAGTTATGGCCCTTCAAAGTTAGTTGGGTTTTAAAATTTACCCTCCACTATTTGTCCTATAACTTCCTCATAAAATCTTTGTTTGACAAATGGTTTACACCATTAGAAATCTCTCTCTGAGCTCTTTCATTTGAGCTATAGAGACAGAGTGTAGCTTGGTACACTTTGTTCTTGGGGTTTTTGAGTACCTAAAAATGTTGTTTAGGGCCTCAAAAATGCGCTGCAAAAAGATGAGCTTCAAATAGTATAAAATGTCGCAGAAATTCATTGGTTTTTTGTTGTTGTACACCAGCCAAACGACTTCGTGCGCACAAATTTGAACATGTACACCCATATTTATCATGTGTAACAACACCATAAGGTAGTGCATGCTTTGCGCACCTATAACCAATGTGGATCACTTCTCTATCACGCCAATAATTGGTGCGCACCACTTTTGTGTCACACACCAATATCCACCGCGCACAATTTTGGTTCATGCACCAATACCTTTTGCGCACAATTTTTGTGTCATGTGCTAATATTATGTGCACATTTTACTCTACGTGTTGCACCATGCCAAATTTTAGTACGCCCCCACCGCGCACCAATACTCCACGCGCACCATGAACTAAACTATCGCACAACAGCATATACCCACATTGTGCACGCACCAACAAAATTCCTCCTCGCTATGTCAATACTGTGCACATCACACGTGGCATTTTTATGTGTGTGCACACTGTGTGCCAGTATTATGCATGCGCCACTCAATCTGCAATGCACAATGAAAAAATTTAGTGCGCACACCCACGCGCCAATATTTTCCATGCATTACGACTCTGCACTGCACAACGCCAAATTTAAGTGCACACACCTGTGCACCAATATTTTCCACACATTGCCACTCTGTATCGCGCAACACCAAATTTAAGTGTGCACACCCATGCGCTAATATTTTCCACACCTTTCCACTCTGCACCTTGTAGCGCCAAATTTAAGTGCGCACACCCATGCGCCAATATTTTCCACACATTGCCACTCTGCACCGCGCAGCGCCAAATTTAAGTATGCACACCTGCGCGCCAATATTTTCCACACATTGCCACTCTA
>JASDQU010104856.1:39938-69330 GCA_032191745.1 Picea mariana | reverse complement strand
GCTTTCCAAGATCACCATACTTTTGTTGAATTAAGAGGTTAGGAAGGTTGGTAGTGTGATCAATATTTTGAAAATGAGATCTAATATGGGTATAGGCTGGACAATCTAAGAGAAAGTGCTTTTCATCTTCAACCTTCTTAGTGTCACAAAGGTGACACACTCTTTCATCCCATGGTATTTTAGGAATTGACCAATGCCCAGTTTTAGCAATGCTTATTTTTTTCTTTACACTTTGGAAAAACAGATAGATAATTTTGATCTTCTAGATTATGGTTGATTACATCTTTATAATACCTTAATTTTCTTTTTTCCTCTAACTCTTTATCACACCACATTTTTTCCTTAAATTTTGATTTGACGTTTTTTTTAATAGTATCTTTATTCTGCAAAATGGTTTCTTCCATGATTCCCCAATAGTTTAGCCAAGATCGGGCATCTTTATGCCATCCTCACTTGAGTCGATGGTGGTTATGACTTGATTTGGAAGCAATTTTAGGTAGTCTCTTGTCTTCCATGTTGTTTAACTTGTTCTTATACATTAGGTATCTAGTCATAGTCATGCTCTCAATAGGGGAGAGGCTAGTTTCTACGATGAGGATGGGATAGGGCGTATTTCCTTTAATTTTGAGATTATAGGTTATAAAATTCTTTTGTATTTGCTCTATCTTTCTCCAGGATTCACGAGAGATACTACAGCCCTAGACTTCACATCCATAAAGAATAACAGGTGTAACAAGAGGTCTCAAAGAGGAGTTTCTTCTTATCCCAACTCCAAAGTTCAACTGATTTACAATTGTTTTCAAACCCATAATAAGCTTCTCATCCCCCAATAATCCTTTTCTCAATGCTATAATTCCAATTAAGTTTGTGGTGAATATCAATTCCAAGATATTTGTATGAATTCACTTCCTCCAAGTTATTGTTGTCATATACAAAGGTATCATAAGTGATCTTATTGAATTTAATAATCATGACCTTAGTCTTATCAGTGTTTGGAGCAAAAATCTTTGAGAATTCTTAATTGGTTTTCAAGATCATGAAGACTCCTTACCATCTTATATAATAATAATAAATATTATGAAAAATTAATTTAATAAATTGAATTATCAACTCAAAGCACGTTGGTGGGACAAAGTTTAAAATCTAAATGAATACATCAAAGTCACCAACAACCAGATCTGACTGGACTCACCAACCATGACGTCAGTGAATTTAGAACATCTACATCGGTCCCGAGGAGAATGAAAGATCGCCGAAAGAAAGGGGCCCTATCTTTCAGAAGTCTGTCTTGCACTTTGCATCTCTTTAATAAAAAATGTTCTGTCATTCGTTTCCATCTGGTATTCAACTGAGCTGAGCTGGATTGAGTTCTAACTCTTTCTTTGAATTTCTTTTTATTTTCATATAATACGGCAATATGCACAAAAGTAGCGCAACATTCTTTTTTTCCTTTTCGTGCATAGAGTGGAAATATGCACGAAAGTAGCGCAACAATTATGATTTACGTCCCATTGATCTACAGCGTTGTTGTGCACTCATACAGATTGATTCAAGTCATGCCATTCATTTTACATTCACTGCATACGAATGACTGCGTAGCTTCAGGCAGGGTAGTTTTAAAGTGTATAATCCATTGCAATATGGCATTAACACTTGATAGTGATAGCTTCAGGATAGTTATATTTATGGAGAGGCAATCTAGCATAAATAAAAGTATGCTCTCTTAATGACTATTAGTGATTACTAGTGGGTTATTTTAAGTGGAGTGGTTTTTCATAAATAATGATGACGAGTAAGCCTGCATTTGAGGATACCAACAATAGATGGTTTTCCTACAAGTGAGTTATGATAGGTTGTGTCACTTTTGGACGAAAAAAGAAAAACATGGACTTCTCATCGGCAAGAGGTTACACTGCAACCACAAGTAGTATCTAGTCTCATGTATCGGACTAAGGCTAGATGCTACTAGAAAACACATGACCCCATTGGAGGTAGCCTCAGCAATGACCATAAGGGATATTGTCTTTCTTGTGAGTACTATTTAGGTTGAAATCACCTTCTGGTCTTAGAGTAAGACCTAAAACTATTTATGATTCACTAAGAGCTCGTTTTTCTTGGACGTAAGGAAATAAGTTAACGACCCAAGACCTAGAGGCATTTGGTAGGTGTGAAATTCTACCCCCATATTGATTGTTACTCTCTCACATCTAGGGGCAACTAAAAGAGATTTTTGCTTCCATGATCCAACATCACAGATAGTAGTTTCAATGATGACATTCAGGATTCTCCACGAACAGTTGCCCATAGATTCCATCCACTTTATGCTCAGTTCACTCACATCATATGATATGGTACATGACACACATAAGGTACCTTGTTTTAATGCTTCATATTAAGTGTTAATGCTCAATGTTTTTGACATAAAAATAATGATCATGGGTTGAATCGGATGATGGATCGTGATACTTTGAATTTACACATATTACCTTGTTTCAACTTGGTGGTCATTATCATCTCCTATTCAAGTGTTGCCATGCTTGGGAAAAGTTGTCCTATTGGGGGGCCTTGATAGGGGTAACATGTTCATATCCCAATCCATATGTAACATGCTCCATCTTACCCACTTCCATTATCATTTATTTTGGTTTAGTTGTTGTTTGTCACCCATAAATGTTCATGCTTCATAATCCCATGATAAGAAGGAGATATAATGCTCGAGGTTGATGTAGCTTAATCTATATATATATATATATAAAGAGCAAAGGATAAAATCAAAATGCAAAGAAAAACAAAGAAGAAAGAAAAGCAAATTCAAGAACCAAAAGAGAATAAAAAACATGAGCTCTACCCCCTCGCTAAGAAGCCATCACCCCAAGCCCTATGCAATGAATGCATACCTAACAAAAGGACTTAGCAAATGAAAATCAAAAGACAAAAAAGGTTGAATGAATAAAGAAAAATGAACATAGAGGTTTGGAAAGACAGAATGTCGAGGAAAGGGAAACTCATTCCCTAAGCGCTCCCTCATACAAAGGCACTCATAAGGATGACTATCATACATAATCTTACATGACTATGCCACCACCCATGAAGTAAACCCCAAACCATACCATATGCCATTACACATATTCCTTGATGGGTTTATTGAGAAATACCCCGTTTCCTAGGTATCCGCACATCTAATATGGGTTAATAATGATCATCCCATACCTAAACTTGGAAAATTGTAGAAATTTATGAGCTAGTGTGAAGTTTGAAGAGGATAGCTAATGTGATTTATCTAGTGGCTTTTACATTGACATGACTCACTTTTTATGTTGCATTTGAATTGTGTATATGCCTCTAGGTTTGATGGATACATTGGACCATATGAGTCCCTCCTTAGACAATGTACCCCACATGGATGTACCCACTTGATTAAGCCTTGGTCCTTTGGAGGACGTTGAGGGGCTACTTACACGTTTTGATGGAGGTTGTCCCAACTTGTTTGAGAGGTTGTTGCACATTATTTAAAGTATGTTGATCATTTTAAGGGTGTGGCACCCTTGTTGAGATGTCCTAGCACCCATTGGAAATTACATGGCACCTTGATGATGGGATGTTGCACCTTTTATTAATGATTTGACACCTATTGATGAGACATCACACCTTTTGGGGCATGATATGTCACTTTGGGATGAAAAGTTGCACCTCTTTGAGGCAACAATTCACTCTTGGAGCCCCTACACATGATTTATGAGTGAGTCATCTACTCTATGAGGCCACATATGCCACATGTTTGAGATTGAGCATGCATTTATGAGGGACATCTTGTATTATGAGCATATTTACTTAATTTTGGAGTAATCGTTGGGGTCTTAGTGACCTATCCACTCTTGTATCATGGATAGTCTATGTTTTATTGTCTTATCTCTAGGGTTTGTAAGAGATGAAGGCATTATTTTATGTTCTTAGAGATTTTGATGGATGAGAAGGGTGTTTGATCTCTCATTTAAATAAGAGAAGCACTTCTCACTTATAAATCATTGCTAGAACTTGTGGACAACTTTACTTGTCTACTATGACTTCCATATTTTTTCTATGAATGGATAACTAAATCACCTTCTTGAGCATAATGTTTTGTGGATGACTTTGCAACTTCTATGGATTTTCATGTCTGGGGTTTATGGGTGAAAACGATTTCTTGAGTAAGTAGTCCCTCTAAATCTTGTTGGATTTTGTTTATGAATGATTATTAAGTGTAATTGTACTTCTCTAGTGGTCGTGCATTCTCTTCATATTTTTCTTGGACAAATCCCTTCATTTAAACCCTTGGAAGATTACTAGTGCAATATCTTCTCTTGAATTTCCTTGAAGTTTGTAAGGTACCGGGTGGGTTTTCTAGGGTTTGCAATGGATATCCCTAAATATCATCCTAGATCTACTTACATCCTCTCAAGGGAGGTCTTAGTTGACCCCATATGCCCCCAAAAGATTAGTAGGCATTAGTATTCTCCCATATAGTCAATCTAAAATTCAAAACTTCATTTCTTATAAAAAAATTAGGGTAATTTCGCTTACATTTAATTTTCAGCCATCAAAAACCATAGACATCTCGAATTTTCTTGCATATTCTTAACCTACAATCCTAGGTTTTCTTGCATGTTTGACCTAAAATCATTGTATTGCATACGATTTTCCTTGCTTATTTATATTGTTGCATAATTTGGGCTAGACTTATTGTTTTAGTTGACTATTATATGCCTTGTAATTTTCAGATTTTAAAAGTTAATCAAACCTTATATTTATTCATTATTTTAGCTCTATTTTCCACTAATTTATAATTCGTTTTGAGAGATAATTGTATTGTTATTGTAACTTCTTTACTATTGTAATTTCCTATCATTTATGCAAGTTTTACAACATCCACTACAAGGAGAACACCTTATAGCGGAGGTTTTTACAAAACCTCCCCAAAAATGTATCTCTTCTCTATTTATAGTAGAGGTGGGCGGTCGGAAGCTTTTGCAAAGCTTATTTTACTGATATGACTTTAAGGAACATACACCCCAGTGTGCATCTAAACATAATGCCCTAGTGCTTAAATTTCCAAACACACCATCATATGTTATAATAAAAAAACAAACACTAAATAAAGCATCCTAGTGTCGTTGAACATTACAACCCAGTGCGTAACCTTGACGTCAGATGCACCAAGGTAGGGTGAATAAAAAATAAATACCAAAACTATTTTCAATATCACACCTCACCCTGTCTTCCAAAATATCAAGCAAGCATTGATGTTCACTCTCCTTCCAAGGACGTCCTGTTTGCAGTGCTCTATAGCAAGTTCTATAAATCCACTAGTAAATTCCAAGCATTTGGAAATTACAACGAATTTTCATTTCCTCACAGTGGTGGAACCATGCAACCTCGGGACACAAGAGTCCAGGTAAATTTTTTATTACCTTCCTATTTTCATTTTCACCTAATTAAAATTTGAATTTGGCTTGAAATTTGGCCATTTTTTTCCAATTCTGCACAGTGTGCCTGAACACTTCAGCTCACCCCAAAGAGTTGCATCATGTGTGTAAATGCAGGGTAAGCACTATCGTCAATGTGTAAACTCTAACAGTATGTATCGGTGCCATTCAAATAAGGGCACCACGATAAATTTTAAAAAATAAACATAGTAGTTTGTCTTTTGTGATACCCCATTATCGGTGCGTTACAAAAGACAAGGCACCACTAAAAACCATTCCAGTGCTTTGGGAACACTAGATCACCAGTGCATTCTATTTAACAAAGTGCACCACTAAGTTTATAACTCTTAAAATTTAGCGTAGTGGTGTGTCCATGTTAACCAAATGCATCGGTGTTGTCAAAAGAAGCGCACCGGGACAAATATTGATCTGCGTGGCATAGTGGGGCATCTTGTTGGACACCTCGTTATCGGTTCTCTATAAAACATAACACACCGCTAAAAAAAACATTGATTCTCCAATAACAATGTAGCACTGGTGCATTCATATTAACACATGGCTCCACTTAAATTGGAATAAAACAATCTAACCTAACAGTTCCCCTACGTCCAACAAATGCACCGATGTTGTAAAGAGCATAGCACTAGGCCAAATATTTCACAATTTAGTAGTGTGGTGCATCTTATGGCATCGCTAAAATACGTGGCAGTGCGACAATAAATATGGAGCACTAGTGTGTGATAGTAACAACCTTGCACAGGTATTACTATCACGCACTACTAAAAAACATGCCAGTGTTATGGGAACACTAGAGCACCGTGTTGGCATTATTGATTTTATGTTGTCATTGATGGAAGCATGAGTCCAACATGTACAGTAAACAGAGAAAAAGGAAGATCACCTTGGGGTAGAGGTAGATCACCTTGGGGAGAAGCAATTTGTGATCACGATAGGATCAACAATGATCTTATGTTCCTAAAATATCAGGAGAGGTATCATGTAGAGAATCCATGTATAGAAAGAGTAACGAAGCACAAGCAATCAAAATCTTAGGAGGGTTAGTGACTAAATATCAGTGCATAAAAGAATGCACAAACAATTATTAAAATCTCAGGAGAAATAGTGATGAAAAGATCAGAAATAAGAGCATTAAAACTCATCAAGAATCATAAGGAAACTTTGTTACAGTCGAAAAATATGTCAACTGTCGATCAAAATCCCAAATAAATCTCGAAAACCATCATATCGAGGTGAAGTCAGAGGTTGGGAAGGATTAAATCTCAATCGTCAGATCTGGAGTAGTAGCATTATGGACAGTTGGATCAAGCCAGAATCATAGATCGAGAGGGATTAAATAAGAGTCGTCAGAATTCATGAAGGTAATTCAAGTGAGCTCTCAACCATTAGATCAGTTCGGGGTCTATCATGACCATGATATAGAACCAAGTAGAAGGACAGGATAGGCAGACCCCATAAGAGACAAAATATTGAAACCCCAGAAGTCCTGAAGTGAATAAGGGTTAGATTTGGGAAATGCATGGTGACCGTTGGATGAGGATAGGCGGGTCCAATCATGGTCAACTTCAAAGCTGACCACTTTTGCTAAAAAGAGTCTGAAACATGTAAGTTCACCCGAAGTTCGAAGCCCCGAAGTCCCGAAGTGAATGAGAGCCATCATATCTAGGAAATGCATGGTGACCGTTGGATGAGAATAGGCAGGTCCAATGGTGGTCAACTTCGGCACTAACCACTTCTGCGAAAATGAGTCTAAAACATGTAAGTTTACCTGAAGACCAGCGCCCCAAAGTCCCGAAGTGAATGAGGGTCGTTGGATCAAGAATTTAGGTGAAAACTAGACCGTCCAATATAGAGTAATGATCCAAAGGAAAAAGATATATGACACTTCAGGAGATCCACGTCAGCAAGTCCACATCAACAAGAACACGTGGCCTAATCAGATGGTGACAAGTGTCAAGGTCTATTTGGCACTTTAGGTATAGGAAAGTCACGAATATAGGTGACACGTAAAAGCCACTCAGTCAGTGCCACATCAACAGTGACGTCATCAAGCCACGTCACTCTAGGATTACAGGCTCCGGGGATATCCAGCTTCTCCTACTAGAAAAAATACCCGAAGCGTCGAAGGGCGAAGTTGTGAACTAATGTTGGTCCTTGATCTAATATCCTCCAGGTTCTCTCATGACCGTTATATCAATCATAGTGGAAAGATAGAGTAAGCACGAGATGTTAACTAACAGAAATCGGTCATCGTTGTGTTATGAATTATTCGGTAGGTAAACCTCTGAAGGAATTGAACTACTTCGGGTTTCTAGTAACCCAGAGTCCTAGAGCGTCGGATCCCTGAAGCAATATCTGATCGTCCATCGAGAAGGAAGATCCACGGTCGAGATCCAAAAAGCACACAATGAGAAGGCCATTAAAAACACCTTGTTTGAGTTTGCATGGACCATCCACTCAACCATAGATTAAGTCAGAACCGTCTAATATATTAGTGAATAGAGTATACGCACTTCGGTGAAATTTACTCCGGAAAAATTGAAATACTACAAAGTCCAGAGTCACGAATCACCGAAGTCCCAGAGTGAATGAAAATTGTCCACTCAACCACAGATTAAGTCTTGATCATCGATTTGTTTTATTCTTGAGGATAATGTTGAAATCATCGGATTAGCACCTGTTAGGACTTGTGTTTGGTCATGGGTTCTGGTCTCATGATAGAATAATTAGGATGAAAGAAGAGGTGCTAGGAGCAATGCTTAAATGAATAAGCATGTGGTTTTGAGTCCACGGTCATTTGAACATTGGGTTGAAGGAAGCGCCTCATACAAAATAAATTTATGTAAACATCTTAAGGTCTGTAGAGTAATTCAACAAAGATTAACACCGTAGCAATACAAAGAGTCAGTAAAAGCTCGAATATGATCTGTTGGCGAACTGGGGACAAAGCAGAATCATGGGAACAATATAATGAGTCGATCCATATCTGTGATCAACTCATGAGAAAAAAATTTGAATCAAGATTAGTCTTCTAATTAATTGAGAAACTTACACAATAAAAGGAGAAGATTATTTATGTTAAAATTAAATAAAGAGGTGCAATGGTTCATGTCAATAGACACGATAGTTCAATCCTATACCTATTGAAATACTATATAAACCAAAAATGGTGGTGAATCTTAGATATATATATATATATATATTGGATTGAATGAAATTTCATTCTATCAGGTTGGTGCTTATTTACAAGCTGACTTTTCTCATGAGGATTTGATTCCTCAAATCTCAGTTGGATCTTAGATCAACAAGTCGGGTCTTGTTATGAGGATTGGATTCCTCATTTCTCAATTGGATCTGAGAACTATAAGTTGGGTCTTATATCAAAGAGTTGGATCTCTCATATTCAGTTGAAATTGAAGATATTAAAGAATTGATTTTATTTGTATTCATTCAAGTTAAATAAATAAAAGAATGATGCTTTATCTACTTCATACATTTTGTGGTATACATGTTTATGAATATTTAATTGAACTGCATATATCTTATTCAATTAATCTAGTTAATCTATGAAAGTATGAAAAGTAGCCAAAATTTCCAAACATTGAATCACGCCCCCCCCCCCTCCCCCTCTCAATGTCAGTGTGTGTTTCAACACACCGGTGCATTCTAGTTGACAAAGAGCAACGCTAAGTTTACATCTCATAAAATTTAGAATAACGGTGTGTCCACGTTAACCAAATGCATCAATGTTGTTAAAAGAAATGCACCGGGACATTAAATGACTTGGCATAGTGGGGCATCTCATTGGACACCCTATTATCAGTGCTCTATACAACACAACGCACTACTAAGAAAAATATCGGTGCTCCAATAACACAATATCCCTTTGCATTCATATTAACACATCGCACCACTTAATTCGCAATAAAACAATTTAACCTAAAGGTGTGCCTAAGTCCCAAAAACGTAGTGGTATTGTTAAGAGCATGACATCGGGCTGAATATTTCACAATTCAGTAACATGATGTGTTTTATGGGACAGAGGTCGCTAAAATACGTGGTGGTGCAACAATAAACGTGGAGCACCGATGTGTGATAATAATAGCCTCGCTTTGGCGGTGTTTTTTTTTTCGATGTAGAGCACTGATGGTGGTGTGCATTACTGTTTTAGGTGCACTAATTACTTTTCGACATTTTTTTGCAAACAAAAATTAATTTTAGGTTTTGTTAAATACAAGGTATTTATATGTGTGTGTTTTTTATAATTTCAATTCATTTTATCTATATATATGTGCTTGGAAATATTTGTATGTGAATCACATACGACAACGATGAGAGGAGGAGTAGTAGTTGTAACAATGGTTCAAAACATACACCTTTGTACATGAGTGGGAGGCCAAAGAGAGGGAGAGGGAGAGGTCAATTCACCCTATTACACCACATATATGTGCCCTTTTGAGGGATGTTTGGATCCTCAAGTTTTATGAGAAGGGTACATCCCTCAAGGAGAACTCTCCATTGTTATAGCAGTTGATTCGTCATTAGGATCATGTTCGATAGGTATTAAGGGTCAGTCCCAATATGTGGTATCAACCCATGAAGGAGAATGTTATTTTGTCACTAGTTTGTTAAGGATGCGGGAGGTTTAGCCTCAAGTCCTTGATCTACTAGTGTTGCAGGAGAGACACAGTTGGCATATGTGCAGAGATATGTCATTCTTGACATTATTTTCGCTTTGGGACTTTGGGTTTCTAGTGGTTAGATGCAAATGGATTCATTTCCTAGAGAGGAGGTTAGGTGTTGTGTCTTATTATCACGACATTGTCACACTTTACCACTGATGGGAAGTGCATTAGTTTCCCTTTGACGCATTATGTAGATAGTTTAGTGCAAAGCCCCCAATTGATTAGGTGGATGGAGATTTTTTTGAGACAGTTTTGTTTTTCATTGGATCGTTTTCACGTCATTTTAGTTGGGAGGAGATTCCTCCCATTCACGTCAAAGTTATTTACATTATTTTTTGAGAAGGTTCATGCCACTCTACCAGGAATACCCCACTTTTCTACTAGGCCTATGTTTGATGTGTGTATGTACATGTGGAGGTAGTTGTTACCCAAGAGGGGCCCATCGGAGTTGTCGTGTACTCTGGTCGGTAGGGACGTATGTGACTTTTTGTCTAGAGAGGAAAATCCTATCCTCAATCTTGTACAGTACTCGTACGTGGGGATAGATTGGAGAGGATGTCCAAACATTCTATTTAAATAGTATCCAAGCCACTAAATGAGAGAGGTAATATTATTGTTATGTTTTAATAAATATAGTAGCATATTTTTATGTATTATTTAATGTACGGGTAATTTGTTATAACATTTTTTTTCAATTATCTGATTATTATTATCTATTGTTACAAATATTGGCACATATGATGGGGATGCGCCTCCCTAATACAATGAGTAAATGGAGGAGGTAGCGGAGTATCCTACAGTAGATAGACCCTCCAAGCCACACATGTTGGATCAGAAAGTCCAGATAGAGGTGGAAGATCTCCTGATTTGAGACATATTACGGGTACTACAGCAGTCTATGATATGGAGGATTATGTCTCATGACATGGCATTACTAATGCATCTTATTATCAGTTTCGTCAACCTCATCAATAGTTTGATGGATCTTGATCATATTTCTCATGATTCTACTCAATTTGGCTCATCACCATATTGATCCACATCCTCTACTCCACCACATGGTCCCCCTACTCCTCCTACTTCTCCTCCACATGTGTCTGCACCATCCAACGATCCTCCTGCTTCCCCTCTACATGTTTATGCACCATCTACGTTTGATCCTCCTCCTCCTCCACTTGTTTCACCATCTACCAATCCTCCTCCTCCTCCACTCGTGTCACCATCCACCAATCCTCTTTCTTATCCTCTACTTGTGTCATCATCTACCAATCCTCCTCCTCCTCCGCTTGTTTCACCATCCACCAATCCTCCTACTTATCCTCCACATGTGTCACCATCCACCCATCCTTCTCCTCCTCCTCCTCCTCCTCCTCCTCCTCCTCCACTTTTTTCACCATCCACGTATCCTCCTCCCCCCTTCCTCCTCCTCCACATGTGTCAAAAATTATTGATGTTATGGACACTGTGTTCACATCTGGTGTTGCACATGAGCTTGATCCTAGTGGAGAGGCATTTGAAAGTATACTTTCATCATTGATTTTTTACATAGGTATCAATACACAGGACTCTACCTCTGGTAGCAAAGGCATTGATGCCTCTAGATTTGGTGGTGGACCTAGCTAGTAGTGGTACTATTTTAATTGTATATTGCTTGTTTTATATTTGACTTGAGATGTATAAATGACATGTTTATTGATTTTGATGACATTTGTATTTGACATGTATATTGATATGTATATCACTCATGTATATTATGTTTCTTCATATCATGTTGGTGTTGTTGTTGTTGTTTGGTTTATAAAATGTATTATGAGTATGCTAATGATTAAGATTATTGATGATTTATGTGTTTTTGAATTAATTTGAGATGTATCGGTCATTTAAATTTACATTTGTCATACAATGTTTAACTTTACTTTTATAAGATTGTTTAATCAATTTGAATTGTGATTGCAAAGACTTATAAACATTAATACCATATAATGTTTAACTCGTCTTCAAGGTGAATTGTTTGTTGTCTAGCAAGATACAATGTATTGATTAAAAGTGTTTAGCAACAAAAAATACATAAATATGATGAGTGAAATGATTGTGATTTGAACAATTATGTCTTTTTATATATATTGTAATAATAACATTATGATATAATTATTCACTAATAATGATGATGATGTAATAATAATGTTAATTTTTTAATGTTTATTATTCAAAGATTACAAGACAAAGTTATAATATAAATGTTTACTAAAATCGCAATTATTATATTTTATTATATTATAATTTTTCCCAAGATTTTATTATTTTATATTATTCAACTATTATTACATATTAAATTTATTTAATTAAACTTAAAATATTAAATATAAATAATAATAATAATAATTTTTGATCTATATACTTTTGAAATGGTTTCACAATTTTTTACTCTATTATTAGCTTTATGAAGCTTCCATTAAAAAAGTATGTGAGTATTAGTTGAATCTTCTATTAAAAAAGTATGTTAAGTATTGTATTTCGTTGTATTAAAATGTATGATTTGGTTAATGAATGAAAAAATTAATTTGAATGATTACTTCTATGAATTTTTTCATTCATTTTAATGATAAAGTTATAGTAATTGTTCATTAAATTTATAATAGTTATATTTAATCATTTTTATTATTTAAAAATTATAATTAATTAAATTTAAATTATTAAATATGAAAACTAAATCATTAATAATAATGAATTTCAATATTTGTCTTCTATGGTAACAATTTATATCCAACCTTTCTAGGGTTGGATTAGGGTGAGGAAAATCTTTAGAGACTAAACTTCATGATTTGTCTTGTTTTCTTCTAAAATAATTTCCTAATTTCTATTTTTTTAATAAATTATTCACCCAAATTATATGGGATATTTTTATTTTACTCTAAAAGTTGTCAATTTTTTCTAAAATATATACAAATACTTGGAAATTGGAATACTTTTACAAGAATAAAACCAAACATTTTATAATCACTATTTTAAGAATTAGTAAAATTGGAAAATGTTTCCATACTTTTAGATAAGTATGGATACTTCAAATTTTCCTTAATTGTGACTAGGATCTAGAAAAAAAAAACTCTTTTAGAATTTCCAGTTCCTTCCTATATTGACACTTATTTCAAAGACAGTGTAAAAATAATGATCAATATAAGTTTATATGTTTAGAAAACTAAAGGATGGAGTGGAATAGGTGAAGGCCATGATAGTTTCACTAGTTAAGGTTGGGAATGTCATCCAAGTTGGTAATGCCAACACCACAAGTGTGAATCTAAAACTTGTAGATGTTGCAAGAATTTATTTTCTTGGAATTGTCCTTAGAAGTTCCATCAAAGTAAGTATATATTTATTTGAATTTTGATTTTTTCAAATATTAATAGAAAAATTGAGGTTTGATTTTTTAACAAAAACAAATACATCATTGAGTGATATCTCATTATATCCATAAGTGTTGTAAATTGGGTTGTAGTTAAGTATTCAATCTTCAAGATCTAAACCTTCTACAACAATACTCTGTTTGGTATATTTCAGAATATAACTTAATGAATGGATATTAAAATTCAAGAAGATAAATGAAATTAACTACAAAAATGAAACACACCACTCATCATCAATCAAAAGCAAGCTTAATCACTCCTAGAAATGGTCGTGTACTTGGCACTGATCATGCCACTGGATAGGGACCCAACTGTCATTGGGTTGTATCCCTGCATGATTTTCCATGAATTATTGCTCATGTTGTTAACAAGATTTGATAAAAAGGAAATACACTTGCATAAATGTAAATACAATCATGAAATTGAACTGCATAAAATGAAATGAAACAATAGACCACCATTTTCTCATAGAGTGAGCTCGATTTCTAAATAATCAAGGTAGAAAACTACACTATAACATCATAAAACTAAATCAAAGCATGTTACTTATAAAACTAGAAAAGAATTGCAATCTAAATATCAAGAAGTTTTATTCTATTCCATCATAGGTTGGACATATGCTTCAAGAGTCCTTCTTTGGAATGGAGAAGGAACTCTTATTTATAGATAAACTTGCTTTGAAACCAAAATAACAAATATTAAATTCATATCCACAAGTTTCTCATGTGGTTACAACTAGTTGCTAAAAATAATCTCCTAAATATCTCCAAGATATTTGCTAACAACTCACAAGTAATCTCTTCAAAAGATATGAGATTCTTTCTATATCCCAAATCCATAGAAAATATTCAATGGTTGAAGAGGAAATTTGAATTTGACCATACGTATTTGGAGAGTGGTAAAATATGTGTTGTTATAGGATCTCCCTATTCCTATAATTATTGAACTGCATTGTTACAACATTCCATATTCCTATAATCATTAGCAAACTAACCCAGTTTTGAAAGATAAGTGAGAATATGTTATTTTTCTAGTATTTAATCATAAATTCACACAAAATACTAAAAGAAATGCAATGTAAAATATCTTGAATCTAATCCCACATAAAACATTAAAATGGAATTAATATAGGATTAAAGGAACTTTTTTTTAATTAAGAAAAAAAAAAGTACATAATTTTATTTATAAAAAAAAAATTATAATGTTGTTGTATGCATTTAAAATAACATTTTTTAGCCTTGGGTATAACTTTTCTCATCTGATTTCTCATCCTATTATGTATACAGTTATCAGAAATATTGTTTTTTACAAAACTATGATGTCATCATCTCAAAAAATATACTAGAGGTACATACATTTGCATAGTCTTACATTCCATCATTGTTTTTCTTTACAATAAACAGAAAAAATAAGGAAACAATTAGAATTGTATCCAAGGTTCGTGTTCATAATCCAAATTGTTCCCTTCCTACTAAACTCTTACCCCCAAAATGCCTCGATCTTATGGTATTCCATCTTTGGAGAGTTCATTTGAAATCATGTTCATGTTCATGTTCTTATAGATGTGTGCAAAAGATATTTGTGAGAAATTTGGTAATAGTGATTGTACTTCATTAAATAGGGGTTGTAAAGTAAATTTTATCAATGTTATTTCCTTGCACATCCACTATATAAGAAGAAGCAAATCCCCATATACCTGTATATGAGAAACTTATGATTCTTGGGACAGTTTTAAAACTAGTTTGAGAGCCATGATCTCATATTAGTTATTTGTTTCTAACCCAATTCTAGCTTTGAATTTTAAATTATGATTTTGTGATTAAAAGAAAATTTCTCCTACTCCACCCCTAGAAGGGAGTCCCCTAAGAGGCACCATCGAAGTATGTCCATCGAAATTTTGTATCTATTATCTCTTCCAAATGACCAAGAGATGATTGTTTCTCCTGAGGTTACAAGAATGCATTCAGTATTTTTAAGTCCTGGACAACACATTTTAATGGTAGACTCTCTTTTCCTTCAAATAGTCTCAAGTTCATGGCCAACCAAACTCCCCATTCAATATTTAAGGGAAGAACTCTAATGTTTTGTGTATCTTTGTTATCATACCATGACCTTAAAGCCACTTCAACATCCTCACCTAACCAAACATTTTGGAGCCCTATTATCCTCTCCAATTCCTTCCATACTTCCTTTGTAAAAGAGAAAGTCATTATCATATGTGCATTTGTGTATTCCACTTTGTGACATAGACTACACCGTCCAAGACCAACAAAGGTTATTTTTGGTAGTATTTCCCATATTGTAGGAACCCTATTGTTTAATATCAAACAAATTAAAAATTTAGATTTGGTTAGACATTTCATTTTCTATAAATTTTCCATCCCTTCCTTCCTCGACAAGTGATTTATAGCCTACTTTTGGCACAGAATCCCATAAAGGATTTGGAAACCATAATAATTGGTCATCATCCTCTCTAATATTAACATTTATATCTTTCAGAAATCATGTGTATCATTTCCATTCAACAACAAACTCTTCCTAAATATGTAACCCCCTCTAGGTCAGCCATTATCATGTCCAATTATTTAATATATGCCTATTTTCAACCTATGTTATCATATAGTAACCTTTGTTTCTTAAGTCTAGGATCAACCGTAAGGATAACATGTTTCATCCTTTACTCCCCACCCATTGATCAAGTCTTATGTAGACTCTGTCACCATTTCCAACTTACCATACCGACTAGTTTCCCACCAAATGAAAAGCATTGATTAACGCTTTCCACATCATTGAAACATTATATACTGGTTTTACAATTTTCTTGATACATCCCTCCACTATATCTAGTGCAATGTATTTGGATTTTAACTACTTGAACCCATAGACCAATTCCTTGAATTAACCTCTACACATTTTTTGTTTCCATTTCTTTCAGGAAGAGGAATGGGCTCCTTAAACCCCATCTTCCATTTTCTTTTGGAAGGGATAGTTTCTTCCATGAGGCTAAAGAAAAGCCTCTTTTCTCATTGTCTCTAGACTAAATGTATCTATAGCATAGCTTCCTAATTACTTCTTGAATCCCTTTTGAGATCCATGACATAGACATCTAAAAAACAAGTATTGCTTCTAGCATAGTTTTGACCAGGACCGAGCATCCTCCTTAGGAGATCCACCTATTACACCATGTGTTTATCCTCTTTTCCACTTTTGATGTTAACCATTGCCAATATATTTTTATATACATGTTTGGATTCAAATTAAACCCCAAGTACTTCAGTCCCATGTCTAGGTCTATACATTTGAAAGGAAGAATTTGTAAAATATAATATATTTACTGCTCAAGAATACCCCACAATGATAGGGTTGATTTCTATAGATTTATTTTCATGTTTGTAGCCTTACAGAGTAAATAAATCCATTATATGACATTAAACTTATTAAAAACTCTTCTTGAGCCCTCATAGAAAATGAGGATTTCATCAACAAAAAGAAGATGTGTAGTGTTACATGATTGACCAATTATAACCCCTTTAAAACTACCATTTTTCAATGCCTCCTTTAACAACCTTCTCAATCTTTCAACAATTAAAAGGAAAAGGAGAGAGGATAAGGGGAATCCATGTCTTAAGCCTCTTATTGTCTTGAAGAAGGGATATGTTTCCCCATTAATCATAACAACAAAAGATAGAGATGTTATACAATTCATTACTCATACTACAAACAGGTCATTGAATCCTAAATGAATAAGAATAAGCCTAAGATAAAGGCATCTTACCCTGTCATATGCTTTGGAAAGGTACACTTTGACCACCACCAAATTTTGGTTTTTTAAATTTTATTGAATGGATTCCTTCCTCAACAATCCTTATAGCCTCATGCATTTGTCTTCCTTCTAAGAACCCAAATTGTTCATTAGAATTTTTCCTTAACAAAAAACCTTCTTTAGTCTCCTGACTATTACCTTGGAAATGATTTTGTAAACACAATTTGCATAAATAAATTGGTCTAAATTTGGAAAAGGATGAAGGATTGTCATCTTTTGGAATCAACGCAAGAAAAGTAGTATTGAAAGCTCATATCATATTTCTTATTAGTTTGGATGCCTCAACCAAACTTCTTAAATCTTCTCATATAAACTCAAAGCACCAAATAAAAAATTCCATAGATCGGCCATCTAGCCCTGGGATTTTGTCCTTCTGGAAACTTTGAAGAATCATAAACAGTTATGTGTTCCCAACTTCCTTCATCAAATCTTGGTTGTCTTTGGCATTGACAAAACTTGGGAAGGAATTTGTCAGTTTTATTACCTATATAATGGTGACTTTAGTCTCCTCTTTGAAGAGATATGAAAATAAATCAACCTCTTCTTCTACTATCTTCTTGAAATTTGTTTTCCATGTACCATCTTCCCTTTTTTTCTAAATTTAGTTAATCGTTTACCTATAGTTTGTATATCTATAAAAAAAAACTTGGTGTTTTCACTTCTTTCCCGACTCCATAAGGATTTGCTTTTAAGCCTCCATTCCTTTTATTTTTATAGTAGTAATTTATTCTATTTATCCTCTAATATATTTAACTTTGTTTTATGTTCCTCTATTATATATCCAAACCCTACACTATTGTAGTGTACTACCAAATCTTCCTCCACTTCCCTAAGGGTTTTTTCATCCTTTTGTTATGTTTCATTTTCCCAACATATAGCTATCTTTTTTTATTTTTTCAAACTTTGATGGAAATTAATGGGAACATATTCTCTCAAGCTTCCATCAAATAGAACCCATACCTCTTTTATTTTATTTATGAACTCTTCTTCTTTCATCCATTCTAGATTCAGTTTGAAAGGGATAGTGGGTTTCTCCTTGGTGGGGGCTATTTCCAACATGAATGGATGATGTTCTAAATTCCCTCCTGAGGAGACCCATTGTTTGATTCCAATTTCTTCATCAAGGAAAGACTAATAAATCAAGAACCAATCAAGTCTCTTTGCTATGTGAGCCTCTCTAGTTCTCTTATTGGTCCAGGTAGGGGTCAATTTTTCTAGTTCCACGTCCAATAGTTCTACTTCTTAGATTTTTTTCAAAAATTAACCCAAGAGACTGTCCTTATGATTTAATGGTCCCCAAATTTTTTAGACTCCCACAGTAATGTTTAGATCTCCTCCCACTACCACTAAACCAGAAAGAAACTATTTTTTATTGAACAATTTGTCTCAATAATCCACTATGTCTGTGTATGGTCCATATTCATTCATAATAGAAATTGTTTTTCCAAGATCCAAAGAGAACAAAGTAGCCCCTAGTGTTTTTAGAGAAACTCTCCTAGGTATAGGTGATCCCTCTCACTAACCTAACTATGGTTAGTGATATACAATGGGATAGAACACTAAGTATTTTCACTCTAGATATGAAATGTGTACATCCAAATCATGCTAAGAAGAGAGGAGATAAGGTATTACCTTTTGGTGATGGTTATTCAATTGCTATCCATTTTGATGCATATCCAATATCCAACTCCTAGATCCTACATCACCTACACACAAGCAACAAGACACACCTTTCTCAACCTTGTTTGGCACAAAGAGAAAACTATTTACAAGCATATCTAATCTAATTTCTCAAGGAAAAATAGATATACCAGTGCTTGAACATAAAAAGCTTTGAATTACAAATATTGGAGGGGAAGATATCATAGATATATATTACGAATGTAAGAAAGTATAACAAGATAGATACATTGAGACCATTGTAGCACTCTCCCATCTCTGAGCTCCTAAGCCTCCTATTTATCCCATACAGATAAATATGTGTTGAAGAGGAAATGCAAATTTGACCATACGGATTTGGAGAGAGTGGTAATATATGTGTTGTTACATGATCTACTTGTTCCTATAATTACTTAACTGCATTGTTACAAGATTCCATATTCTTGTAATCACTGACGAACTATCCCAGTTTTTAAAGATAAGTGAGAATATGTTATTTTTCTAGTATTTAATCATAAATTCACATAAAATACTAAAAGAAATGCATTGAAAATATCTTGAACCTAATCCCACATAAATCATTAAAACGTAATTAATATAGGGTTAAAGGATTAAAAAACAAGGGGAAAAGGTTGTTAAAATATGGTAAAAGGATGTGAAAATATGGTATTTTTTGTGACTTAATATCATTGCTCGAGACCCCTTCAGGGAGAAGTTATAAGAACTGATTATTGATTGGGATTTATTAGACGTCAAACCTATTAAGGGAAAGTAAAACTGGACTAATAAAATATCTAGCCCTGATGACATTGTAGTTAGGATTGATAGATTCTTGGTCCACAATAACCTTTTATTGTAAGATTGTGCTTTTAAATCAAAGAATCCCCCTTCAATCACTTCAGACCACAAACCTTATTTCTCTTCATTTTCAAAATTCCTCAGACTATGGTTTGTTTCCTTTTAGATTTAATCCACTATAGTTATTTAAATTCTCAAGATTTTATTGATCAAGTTTTCCAAACTTGGAACAATTGGATTCCTTGTACTCTAGTGTATATTTGGGAGCAAAAGCTCAAGCTTGTTGAAAAAGCTCTTAAAGAATGGGCCAACGAATATTTTTATTTTCCTTCTATTGAAAAAGAAAATATTCACTCCAAGCTTGAAGATATGCAAAAAAAAATGGAAAATGAAAAGATTACTCAGCATATGCAAGAAGAGGAAGCTTCCCTTCAAAAACAATTTTACCAAGTTACAAGGCTATAGGAGGAGCATTGGTGCCTTAAGTCTCGGAGAATTTTGATTAAAGAAGGAGATTGACATACCGGCTTCTTTCACAAGAAGGAAAAGTCTCATTTCTCAAGAAACAATGTGAATGAGATTTCCTTGGAGGATGGTTCCAAAATATTTGAATTTTAAGCTCTTAAGGAGGTGGCTATGCAACATTTTAGCTCTCTCTTTACTTAGAAAATGAAGCAACATATATAAATGTTGAAGATATTTTCAAACCCATTATGAAGATAATTACAAGTGAAGAAAAAATATAATTTATCCGATCCATTGAAGAAACTAAAATAAAGAATGTGATTTGGACCTTAGAGCCAGACAAAGCCCCTAGTCTAAATGGCTTCTCCACATCCTTTTTTAGATTCTTTTGGGATCTAATAAAATATGATTTAAAAATAGTTATTCAATATGTTCATCATTCTTGCAAATTAGGTGGTAATACAAAATCTTCATTTTTTGTTCTATTCCAAAAAGAAGAAAACCCCCCTTCTTTTTCTAGATTCAAACCCATCTCTCTTTGTAAATCCTCGTACAAAATCATGACTAAAATCATCAATGTATATTTAAAAAAAATATTTTCCCAAGATTATTTATACTAATCAAGGAGGATTTATGCATAATATACAAATCATCAACAACATTTTTTTAATGTAGGAAGCTATTCACTCCAGTTTAGCAGCAAGGGAGAAAGGTATGATAATAAAATTGGACACAGAAAAAAAAATTGACCATGTCAAGAATTCATTTCTCTTCAAGGTCTTGGAAAATTTTGGTTTCATCTCTGGTTTTGTTCATTGAATAGAATCTTTCATCGATTCACCTTAGATATCCCCCTTAGTCAATGGTTGGTCCATCTCATTCTTTCAAAGCAGCAAGCGATTGTGAAAAGGTTTCCTTTTATCCCCCCTATTGTTTATAATTATTTCTAATTATTTTAATTGCAAGATGGAATTTGAAAGGGTCATTAGAAATCTACCACGAATTTAGATTGTTAGATGAATTAAAATTGTTAACCACTCTCAATTCATAAACGATACTCCTCTTCTTAGTGGTGCACCTCTAATTGTAGATTCAAATTTTAACCGAATTTTGGATTCCTTTTTGGATTCTTCTAGAGGGGAAATCAGTTGCATGAAGGTCAAATCTTTGGTTGGAATGTTATCTTACAGGTAATTCATTTGATTTCCAAGATTTCCCAATTCCTTATGGCAGAAAATTGGTCGTCATTTCGATATCTTGGGATCCTTATTTATTTAAGAAAATCCTCCTCTTGGTCCTACCATAGTATTATGGATAAGATCAGGCTTAAATACGAACAATGAAGATCTCAGTGGCTCAACATTTTTGGGCGTGTGGTTCTCATAAAGGAACTTATCCAAGAAAGAGATACAATATTTTTACAATATTATACAGAAATAACATATAATATTAACATATTTCTCACATCCATCACAATGTAGGCAAGATTGGTCATATTATAATACCGAAAATATATAAGGCCACAATGCAGAGAACTTTAGATGAGTACTGCATTTAAAAATAAAAAATATTATGATGAGCACACTCCAAAAATATCATACTCGAAGATCTCAAAGTATGAGAAATAATTAAAGCTATGTCCCGAAATAGTTCTTTGGGGAACTCAAAAAATAAGTGTTTGGTTTTACAATGAAATGTAAAGTGTTCAATCAAATAAAATGTGTTTGTCCAAATGGACTAGGATTAAGCTCCCGTGGAACTTTAAAAGAAAGATATGAACCTGGAAGAAAAGAGAGAAACAATTAGAAAACTGCTATGAGTTCTCATTGAATGAAAAGACATGAGCTAGATGATTTCTAAATGAGAAGTAAAGAACATGGAAAATTATGAAAATGACCCCTTGACTTATAGTGATGGATTCTCTCAATGCCTCATTTATTAGCTTGGAAGTCTTTTATAATTTATTTGGTTGGAACTGCCTAACTAATTGTAAATGTTTTTTCTTGATATGATTATGTTATTTTGATTAAAGCATTCTTTAACCAATTTTCCATGTATTCTCTCATGGGTGCAATCATTATCTCTTGTTTAACTTTGATATTGAATAATTAGTTTTCAAGATATTTAAATCTATTGTGAGTTGGTGGAGGGTATCTTTGATATCATCATTCTTGTTTACATAATGGATGAACCAACCCTCTACTTCTACCTCCAAGTATTCATCCAAGTCTTTAAACTTTTCTACTAATAATATTTTTAGGGAGTCCAACTTTTCTTCCATTTTATCTTTGGATAGAAGTATTGAGTTCATGATTACGTCTTCAGTTGTCCCAACTAGTTTTAACTCAACTAAATTTAAGAATAATTTGAACACCTCTTTTTGAACTAATGGCATCACATTCCACTAACATTTATTTTAAACATTTAATTCTCTTTACCCAACATGATTTTAATTGGTTTAAATGGAGTGTTGAAGGAAAATCCTCTTCCTTTCGCCGAAATTTACTCAGGCTTGAAACCCTTGCTCTAAAAGTAGATACAACTCCTTTATAGAATTCTTCATCATTTTCCAAGTTCGCTTGAAGATATTGTCTAAAGTGTGTCATCCTCAAACCCAAAGAGACGAAGTTGGTTGTCAACTCCTAAGTTTCAAGAATCAAAGATATTTTTTTTTGGATTTTGTCACCAACATAATTCATGATGGCGGCTAATAAACTTGGCATTCCTTTCAATATCAAGATCGAATATAATTTACCTTCCAGAGTCTTCAATGGTTGTATAGTGGAAATGGGAATAGAAAACAAAGGTGGTAGCATCAAGGCACTTTCTAATTCTCTTACTCTTTCTTTCATAATTTCATTTTTATTTTCTAAATCTCCAATTCAATATTTCAAGGCTTCCCCTGTGGCGTCATGGAATTCCATGACTTTAGAGGGAGGAACCCCATGAAAATCAAGTTTTGAATTCCATTTTTCCTGAATTTTCTTATACTTTGAATTTACTTTTTCAATGATTAATTTTATTATTCTTTGAATTTACTTTTTAAATGATTAATTTTCTTGAGTTTCTATTGAATATAGCAGGATGAAAAGTAAAGGACTCTTATTCAAATATAATCAGCTCTTGGGCAGCCAATTCTCTTGCAACTTTTCTACTCTTGAGTAGTCTTTGTTCTTCACCTGCAAACTCTATCTCTTCAACATTTATTTCAAGTTCCATATCGCATGGACCACTTTCATTTTCAGGTACCTCTTCATCTTCCCCCTCTTTGTTTGTATCTCTTTTTCTTTTACTGGAAATTGGGAGTTTGTGAGATTTATCAAGATTTCCCTTCGGAGGGTTTTGGTCTCCTCCATCATCAAAATTATCAATTGAAGACTTATTTTTTTCTTGGATTGGATTTTGTGGTTTTCCTTTGGTTGAACCTCTTTTTGGGGAAATGTTAGGGATCATGAACTTATTTCATTTGCAACATGTCCTTTATTGTCTGTGATGGTCATTGGTACTAACAATTGTCTCAATATCATATTTTTGTTTTTAAACTAACAACCCTTTAATAGTTTGACTGTCACCTTCTCCTTCTCCAAATAGAAATGTATTGGAAAACACCATGTTGTATCCCATTGATGTCATGTGGGTCATGAATAGTTGATTAGGGTTAAAACCCTTGATCTCATTATCTTGCTTGAGGTTAAATAAATAAAAATGAGTTGAAGTTTCATCTAAATGGGAAATACTTTTCACGGTAATTTCCCTAATCTTCCATGGTAAATGGATAAACTATTTTTTCCTTTTTTTCATTAAAAAGGTGAGCCCAAAACTTGTACTATTTACATACTTCAACTATAAACAACCTATTAGAAACATAGTAGGGTAGAAATGAAGGTTTTTCAGGTGAGCAATAAATTCTGATGATACTAAAATTATCCATAACTTCAAAGCTTCCTTTTCCGACTAAAAAAGATGTAGCGTCCAAGGATAACCTTGATGTATCAGGTCCATAAATTAATATTTTGAAAGAAGAGACAAAAGCATTGTGTACTTCATAAAAATGGTATGCATATTTTTGCTTCCAAAGTGAAAGGTACCACACTTGTATAGGGTCAATTTTATAGTTAACCTTCTTTGCTAAGGGTATGCCCTTGAACACGTGGAAATAATTCACAACGAAAATAAAATAAGAAGACATGTAGAACCTTTTACTTTTGTGAAAGTTTCCAAGATGAAAGTATAATTCACTCAAAATAATCCTTGACTAGTTGAAAATGGTGTTCTCGTGAATTGAAAAATACAATTTATATAAAAGAAATCTTGGGGACAGTAGTTGTGGACTCCTATCTGGTTATCTTGGAAAATAACCATGCCATTTTTATGTAGGGATTATTTAGTGAACATACTTGAATACTAGAGAAATCTTCAAGAAAAATTATTGGATCTTCAAGGTTGCTCTGTAAAAGTTTGGTTCCTCCCTTTTTTGTCTTAATAAAATATCAGCTTTAGAACTCTTGAAAACCATGGTTGGTTCAAGGAGTCTGAAAATTATTTTAAAAACAGAAGGGGCTAAAGAAATAGGTGATTCTCCTCGTAATTGAATGATTCTCCTTTTCTTATCAAACTTATCAACGCACCACAAAATTAATTCCTTGAAGTCGTATACCTATGTCACACACCATGCTGATGTGATTTTAGATGTCCAAATCTTATTCAAATTATTCTCTGCGGGTTGTAACAAGGAATAGTACCTGTAATCTTGTGACCAATGAAACACTGCATGATCTTCTCATCCCAAAATATTCATGGTGTATCCACAAAATTGTTCTTTTCTTCGAGCTGACATATTAGCCAAGGTGACAGAGATAACAACAACTCTTCAAGTTGCTAGTATCGAAAAACACTTGTTTATTTTAACACGTCCAAGAGATATTAATTCGAGAATTTAAATGATAACTTGTATTAACATTCACAGAAGGTTGCCTAGATAATATCATTATTAATAATTGTATTAACAAAATATGATTGGTAGTAATTTTTGGAAAGAGTGATTTAATACACATTGGGAAACATGAACAAGACAGGGTGTAAATTGTTTTAGTGTTGCGATATGATGGATGATCGGGAGGATAAATGAGTGGGATGGAGAACGAGTGGGACAAGGGGGATAGTGTATGATTAGGATTGTGGGATGGTGGGGTGGTAGGGTAACGAGATGATTAGGATCATGGGATGGCTTGACAACGAGGTGAAAGAGTGAAAGGAATGGTACTCCACACCCACAAGTGGATTCTCACTTTGAAGAAAATTTCTAAGTGTGAAAAGTGAAGAATGGAGGTCGTAGAAGTTAATTCTAGTGTTATGCAGGTCGTAGAACTTAGGAGTAATAATGTAATGTGTTAGGAACCCACAATGATTTTAAAATTTTCCTAGTATGGAGGAAATCTAGGAATGAACTATACAAGAAGGAAACCAAAATATTTGATCAAACCACATTTCTCAACATGGGGAAATATATATAATGGGATATTCAAAGACAAGACAATATTCAAAAGACTTTGGGAAGCTCTACCAAAATTCTTTTGTTAGAAAATTTTGCTTTCTATGAACAAGAAAGTTTTCAAGAATGAATGGTGTAAGCTGCTACAAATATCCCCAAAGGCCATTTCCCTTCTCTCTGAATATTTTCATCATATAATAAAAATGAAATATTGGTTGCTAGATTGTCTATAGAAATCTTGGTTATCACAATTTAAGTTGGATCAAATTGGCACCTCCTTCATCAACAATAGATTTGTTTCAATTCCTCAATGGATGATCAAGAAAAATCCCTCTTAACTTTTTTCCTAGAAGTCACAAAACCATCCCTACACTCTTTTATTTGATGGATCCTCTAAGAAAAATCCAGGGTTGGTAGTTGTGAGAGGGTGTCTCCATGATCCTAGAGGAAACAAGGTTGTCTACTATGCCTGGGGTCTTGGGAATGTCTCAAAAGCTATTGTTGAGGCTAGTTGCGACAAGGTATCTCCATCACAAAGGAAGAAGGTATCATAACTATGAGAGTTCTTGAGGACTCTATTTTTTTTATCAAATAAATGATCGATCTAGCTAACCAAGGGGTGAATAAATTGAATTCAAACATTTATCAAATCAATTGAACCCTTCCTTAATTTGAACAGGTCTTGTTTTACCACATAAAAATGGAAATGAACGAAGAAACAAATCAATAGGAAAAGGTTGCATCCTCCTTAGTCCCTGGTATCCTAAAAATAATGGGGTTTTAATCCATTGCTTAATCACATGGTTAATCTAATAGTGGACATTAAATGGCTCTCGATTCAATATGAACATATTTTTAATCAAAATTTGGAGACGATTTAGGAAGGAAATCATTTTTTGGCCTTCTTCTCTCTCACATTTAGTTTGACAGGTTTCGTCGTGGTAATTCAATGCACAAGAATGAATCCTTGCATGAAATTCGGGACAATGTTGACCCTGCGACTCACCTGGGGTTGTTCTCTAGTCAATTCGGTTTGGATTTGTCTGGGATGGAAATTTGGGAATGATATTGGATGTGATTCAGTGGAAATTTGGGCACTCTAATGCAGAAACAACAAGCCTCTCGATGGTTCTATGAAAAAGTGTTTGTGGAAGGGTGGATTCAGGTCACACCGAGTCTTTAATGTGGGTAATTTCCTATGTTATGGCTAGGAAATCCTTGGTATCTCAACCTTTTTATTTGGTTTCCATTACTTCTAGTGTCTTTGGTGCTTCAATTTGGAATATTCAAAACATTTTTTTTTCTTTTAGCAGGTGGAGAATAGATCTTACTATCTGGGGTTTGTTTGGCCGGGTATTTTATTTTTCCCATACAATTTTCTTCTTGAATTTTTATTTGTGAAAGTCATATCCAAAACAATCATGGATAATTTTGATATAAAATACGTTAGAAGGGTTATAAGTAGGCATGAAGATATAAATCAAGCCTACAATAGTGCATCAATGCTAATTTCCTCCAAAATCACTGAGTTGGAGCAGGCCAACGCCACACACAATGTGAATATTATGAATCTTCTCCTTCTTCAGAAAATGTGAATTTATTCTATAGAGGTTGAGTGCAACATTCTTCTATATATAATTCTCTCTCATCATATGGAATCTCTCTCTCCCTTGCTTCCAATAACCATAGCATCGGTAATTCACTACAACCAGGGTTTGTGGAGGATGAAACAATCTATCATAATCACAATCCTATGGAGATTGAATACCCAATCTCCCCTCATTCAAGAGAGGGGAAGGATGCAAAAGGCAGTGTTCACTTCTAACTAAACTTGAATGTTTTTTCAAGTTGTGTGTACTCGATGTCAAATTGTTAAGTGGGCCACTAGTAGAAATACCTGGAACTCATGTTTGGACAAGGAATTATTGTTTATAGTAATTACTTTAGAAATATGCATACTTTCAATGCAATCCTTGAACTTTGTTGAATGTAATCATTGCTAACTTCATCATAGCCATCTTTTGAATGAATACAAATTTCTATTTTGGTTAAAAAAAGATTGAACATTTGAAATTTGTTGTAGGTTATTTAAAATGCAATATGAATAAGGTTGGTTTTTTTTGTTTGAACTGCAACTATTGATGCAAATCATCTAATAAATTCATTTTATATGATTTTTCTCATGTTTATCATCTTCATATATCATCTGATAGCTTTTTAATAGAAAAATAATGGAAGAATGATGATGAAAAAGTTCATACTTTACTAACCTCTATTGTTTCTTCTCCTGTATAGTGTACTAACTTCTCTTGTCTAAAAATTCAAGAAAGTCATTAAAAGATGTCAAGGATCACTCATATGATACCCCTTCACTCCTATCGTGGGATGTATCCTTACAATATTCCCTCTACTCTTAACATAGCCATAGGATCACAATGGCAAAAGTGTTGTAGTGAACAATTAAATAGAGTAGTTGAAGAATGGTATTTTATCTAGCAATTGAACAAGGCGATCGTTGATGGTGGTGATAGGACATCAATATAGCGATGACAATGGGAATATAACAGGCATTATTACATAAATAACATAGCTCCCAAGTGATTAATGTTAAAGCAGGGAAGTTATCTTTATCTCTAGTATCGAGGTCAATTAAAATATCACCTAACAAGATAAAGGTACTCACAAAGAGCTGGACTGAAAAACCATCTGGCTTAACCTAGCTAGGTCTGATTTTGGCCCTAATCCCCATGAGCCCTGAAAGGGGTGGCGATCCGTTGCCTCTCCCTGATGCAATTGCCTTCAAACGCTTGCTCATTACCGAAGGATGGAAGCCTTCCCCCGATCCACCCCCCAAATTTGTCAAAAGGTTGGATGAAATCCCGATAATCATCCTACCCCCGGATCAACCAATGTAGATCACGGTGTCTTTGGTAGATCGAGCCCTGGTGGGACAGTTCACCGGGCTCTGGCCCTCGCTTGCACTACAGAAAATTGGATCTAGAAGAACTGGTGCCGCCTAATCACCAACAGTGTCACCAGCTATGCGGTTGGCCGGGGGTTTTTTCTGTTTGAATTCCTCTCCAGAGATGATCGTGATCTAATCTTCAGAAATGGGTCATACTTCATGGGGCCCCAACGGCTGTATCTAAATCGTTGGACCCCTGACTTCGACCCTGATCTAGATGTTCGTAAGGAGATTCCTATGTGGGTCAGGATCCCTAATCTCCTAATGCACTACAAATCTACCTCCTCACTGCAAACTATTGGTAACATGATAGGAAATTATATTGACAAAGAAAATCCCAAAGATCAATATTCTTATGCATGTATTTGTGTTGAAGTTGACTTAGAAGCTGGTCTACCGGAAGCAATAAAATTGACTGTAGGTGACTGGTAGCACTTCTAGAAGCTAGACTACGAACAATTTCCATTTAAATGCAGACATTTCCACGAGTATGGGAATTTCCAGAAGAACTACCCAAAAATTCCCCAACCCCAGCAAGAAAAAGAACTAGAATATGGATGGAAACAACCCAAAAGACATAAGGAAAACTCTAAATCTGGCCCGCATTGAGAGGGGGAAAACCCAA